>PVHX01029369.1:0-17016 GCA_004024805.1 Geosciurus inauris | reverse complement strand
AATAGCCCTGTCACTGGCTGTTAATTTAAACAAAGATTTAATTTAAGTCTGCTTTCAGTGATTGGTAAACATATTCCAATGACAGGAGAGCCAAACCCTGCATCTCTCCATTTATTTAATAATTGTTAAGCTGTAACATAGGGGATCACAATCAACTGAGCAAGAGTATCCTCTGGAGAGGCTTAAGGTTACATGGGATGATGTCTGGATATACAATGTACCACTACAATCAGAATCAACTATTCCAGGAATAGCACATTATTCCGCTTTTGCACTATGAGAACAAGACAAAATCAATCTAAAGTAAGTGTGTGTAGGGGTCCCTGAATCTAAGTAGGAATTGTACACACCTCCCCAGGAAGCCTCACTTGGTCATCTTCAGTAGTGATTAAATCTATGCCAGTGCTCCCTCTAGTGGCATGAGAGGATTGCTGGGAGGATGTTCTGCTTCAACTGGAAATATCTGTGTCAGGGAATCTTGAGGGGGTTGGAAATATGGATTTCCTCTCCTTTTGCTGTGGGTCAGGGGGCAACCCAAAATGGGGTTTCCCAACACATTAGTCTTAGTTTGACACTAATTGGCCCAATGAGAGCCCTTCTGACATTTAGGACACTTCTGATTAGGGCAGTTTTTAAGCTCCCTTTTTACCTTACAGTCCTTTTGAAAATGACCATTTTTTAAAAAAATTATAGATTAATTTATCAGGAGGTGTTAAAGCAATGGTGAGCAAACCAGCTGTATGAGTTTCAATCCCTACATTCTGACATGCCTCTATCATATCTGACAAACTAGTATCCTCTTTATGATAAGTAGACTTCATTATTTCTTTGCAATCTTGGTTGGCATTTTTGTATGTTAACTGGTTAAAATATTAGCAGCCTCAGCCGGGCGTGGTGGCTCATGCTTGTAATCCCAGCACTTTGGGAGGCTGAGACAGGAGAATTGCGAGTTCAAAGCCAGCCTCAGCAATGGCGAGGTGCTAAGCAACTCAGTGAGATCCTGTCTTTACCTAAAACTCAAAAATAGGGCTGGAGATGTGGCTTAGTGGTCGAGTGCCCCTGAGTTCCATCCCTGGTGCCAAATATATATATATTTTATATATACATTTATAATATATATAATAAAATTATATATAAAATATATATTATTTATTATATTATTATATATTTTATTATATTATATATATTATATATTTATTATATTATTATATATTTTTATTATATTATTATATTTATTATATTTTATTATATATATTTTATATATATATTTTATTATATTATAATATTAATATAATTATATATATAATATATTTTTATCATATTAGCAGCCTCCAATTTATCCACCTGTTTCTCTCTGGCTTTTGCTAAGCAGTTAATAAAATTCATGAAGGGCTCTCCAGGAGCTTGTCTGATTATTGCAAAAAACTGAAATGGACCACAGGTGTCAGAGATCCAACACCATGCCTTGCCTACAAGTGTTTTAATTTGAGCAATGGTAGCAGCAGCCAATTGGGCTTTCTGATATAAAGTGACTCATTGCCCAACTCCAAAGTTTATCATAATCAATGTTTATTATCCTTGTGCATTATCTTCAGTCTGCATATGAGCCAAGTTAGCCAAATGCTGTTAAAAACAAAAACCAGCATTTCAAGCAGAAGTAACCATTTTAACTAGTGCCTTCTAATCATTAGGAAACAAGGCATATTCTGCTCTCAGCCCCTCAGTCATATTAAACGTAAAATTACTATTCATGCCACTTTCCTGAACAACATATCATAATTTTGAATACAGCAAAACACAATTGGTCATATTCTGGCTGTCAGCAAGATTTAGTTTAATAGGACAGATAGTTAAGCATATGTTTCACCCTTTTCCACAGCTTGCCTTAAAGAGTGAGCCAAATGAGACCTAACCAGGGGCAGTGGTGGGGGAGAAGCTGCCTGCTGTAAGGGTCCTGTGTTTCAGATTAAGGCATCTGATGACTTCATTGCTGTGGCATGCTCTGTGTCTAAGAAAGTTCTATACACAAGTATAGAAAGACTAGATTCTGGGAAGGTTCCTATAAAAAGTATGAAATGCCCAATGACTGGGGATATTTATATACAAAAGTTTAGAATGCCAAACTGCTACAGCAATGCCCTCAATTAGGAGGATCTGCGTTAGAGCCTTATCAACCTTAACCTTGATCACAGGCACATAGCTCCTGGGCATGAAGAAACTCAATTGCTAGATAACTACATTGTTTCACCAACCTCCACTGCCCCTAGACCTGTCCATCTAACAGTGACTTTAAACAATGGACTTTATTAAGAGCTCCACAAAGCTACTAATATTTCATATTGTAATGGTAAAATGTAACTGAGAAATAAGTTGCATAATGTTGATGATTCTGTAACTTGACCAATGATACAATAAAAAAATAGTGTACTAATGATGTCAGTGTGTTAAGGCAACAAATTGATAAATAAAGCTGGCAGCTTGAATGAGCAGCCTTTTAGCACTTTATGGTGTTTAAAATAAAAAAAAATTGACCACATTTAAATATATAGTCTACCTAATGTGGATAATAAAGAAGAGATCTGTAATGGGAATGATAGAAACAAACAGAAAAACCAAGTTTTGTGGCTCTATTACATATGAGTGAGACTATAGCTATTAGTTATGTTCTATGTATTCCAAGATAACTGGAAGACAGTATTCTTAACTTGCTTACCAGAGTGATGAAAATATTTCACTTTAACCATATATAATTTACTGATTTAATTACATAATATATGCATATATTGAAACTTCATCTGTAACCCTAAATTACAATTTTTGTAAACTGTAAATAAAATTTAAAATTAAGATACTTTTAAGAAATTCTAAAATACACTATATATTTGGTATACTAAAATCTCAGTTCACTTATGAAAGCATAAAAAAAGAAAATAAAAACACAAAGGAATAAAAAAATCCTATAAAAAAATAAGAATTGACCAAAGTAAAAATTCAAAAGTGAAAACAAACAAACCGACAAACAAACTGGTAATAAGAAAGAGTTTTGATGCTTTTGTAGCTAAATATTGAAGTTTAAGTGAAAAATTGGAGATAGTTAAAAAATAACAAACTTTCTCTTTAATCGAGTCGCTTCTGTAGAATTCCAAGACACTTCCTCACCCTAAAGGCAGATTTGACATTATTTCTTACACATGGATGTTTCATTCTCCTACATGGATAACATTCTCACTGTGAAATATTTGCAGTGAGATTTATGTAACTGTTATTAAAACCATTCTTAAATTCTCTGAACAGCTCATATGACCAATGTACCATAAACATGAAATGAGGAAGTCATATGTTAAGTTTCCATGAGTAACAAGTAGAAAAAACAAATTTTGTATTGCAATATTTTAAAGTAGAAACTATGTATTGTGGATGGATTAGTTCAGGGTGACTCAAAAAGATTTTTTAAGACATTGGAGCTTTGTAGTGTACTAGTTATTCATAAAAACTATTGAAATTCTTTCAAGTTAATTCTTTCAGTTAAATGAGTTCCTTCTCTTTTAAAGAGGCATGGGCAAATACATCCATTCATGAACACACACACACACACTCAAATACATAGTCAAAATTACTAATTCCATGGTACATATTTCTAAAATTTACCATTGGACTGAGACATTTGTGTATTCTAATCCATTTTTAATTTAATGTTTATGATATGAAAGGGTGTCAATAAAACACTCATAAATTATAAAATAGAAATTTGAAGTAGTAATTAAAGATTTAGAAATCTTAGGGTATTACCATCTTTCTATATGTTTCTTATACCACTCCTCATTTCCCATACCAGTCCTCATTTCCCAATAGGCATAGAAATGAGAAATGATTAATATGTCATTCATGGGGATAATAGCCTCCAAGTAATTTGAAGTTTACTTCCACTTCCTGAGAGGATTAAGATAAATTTTCCACTATTTATCAAGCAGTAAGTTTTTTCTACCTGTTACCTACAAACTTTAATTAAAAGTAATTCAACACACTATAGTATTAACATACTGAGAAATATTCACTGCATCTGATACAAAAGCAACACAAAACAATAAAACAACCGGTTTACTTATACAAATTATGAAGTTTTCACTTAACCAAATTGGCTCAATAACATGATTAAAATTTACAGTGTTCAATAAATTGAAGCAATAAATTTGAAATGACTTAGGGCTTTTCAATAGAGAAAGAAATAATAAAGTATACTAATAAATTATGTGTTACCATTCTCACTGTGAAACATTTTCAACCTAATTTCTGAATACCTGTAACTGTCATCAATACTAGTGTTAAATTATTTGAACAGGTCATATAACCAATTTACCATAAATATCAAGTGAGAAAATTATCTAATATGTTCCATGAGAAACAAGTAGAAAAGAGAAAATTGGCATGGCAAGATCTTAATTTAGAAATCATGTCTTTTGGATGAATTACTTTAGGGTACCTCAAAGAGACTTTTTAGGAGATTTGTGATGACTCTTAAAATTCTCATTCAGTTAAATAAGTCCCTTTGCTTCTAAAGAGATGCATAAGCAAACACATTGGTGCACAAACACACACACACACACACACACACACACACACAGACACACAGGGTTGCAATTACTACTTCCATGGTACTTATTTCTAAAACTTATCATTAGATTGGGAAATATGTATATCATGACCATATTCAATCAAAATCAATGTTTATGAAATTAAGGGGTGTTAACAAATTACTCATAATTTATAGAAGTAAAACATTGATGTAGGAATTAAAATTTTAGAAATTTTGATTATTAGTATCTCCCTATATGTTTCCTATACCTGTCTCAATTTCCCAGTAGGTACAAAAAGTAGAAATAATTAAAATGCAACTTACGGTGACAGTGGTCTCCGAGTAATTTGAAGTTTAGTTATACTGCACAAAATGATTAAAAGAAATGTCTCAATATTTACCAAACAGTACTTTTTATATACCTGTTACCTACATATTTAATAAAATGTAATTCAACACACAACGGTGTTAACACATAGAGAAACATTTATTGTCATATGGTAACAAACTTCATCCTCAATGTAAATAATGTATTTCAAATATAATTGTGAAGTGTTTAGAAAAGTACAGAACAAAATTGCTAGGGATGTGATTCAGTGGTAAAACATTTCTCTAACGTACACAAGCCCTAGTTTCAATCTCCACCATCACCACTACCATCACACCATTAAAAATGCAGATTAAAATTTCCCATTAGTGAGTCCTTTAACTTTTATATAATTAGCTATGTAAGAATTATATATTATCCATGTATCAAGGCTTTATTTGTTAATTTTCTGATTTGTAATATTATCTTCTTAGTAATGAGCTGTCTGTAGTATGCTGATATTTGAGAATTTTTTTATTTCTATCACATCAATTAATAATGTTCACTAAATTTTGAGCAACTGTTAAAAAGTAATTCACACTATAAATACAGACATTCTCTCTAATAATTCTAATTATTGAGAAATATATGAAGCATAATGATTTTGCTATACTTACAATAAATCCAATTTTTTTTCAATAATATTTTATCAATATGTAAGGCATGCATGTCACAGGGTTTTCTGCAGACATTACATACATTAAATTTTGAGAGAGTATGATTTTTTTATATTTGAATAAAGCACTGACTTATCCTTGGCATTTACAGGGCTTATCTTGTGTCCTCAATCTGTGGATATATGTAAGGTGTGAGCTTTCATTAAAATCATTGTCACATTTTTTACACTGTAGGGTAATCACTACTATATGTTTGATATTTTACAGATGTTGATTTTTGATAAAAAAAAAGTTTGCCACATTTTTGAAATATAATTCTTCTTTATCATATGAATTCTCTGGTGATCATTAAAATGTGATCCTAAAACAATTGGTTTTTCAGTTCTATAGATTTATAAGGATTGTGTCAAGTATGAATTATCTGGTGCTTGGTAACACTTGAAGCATATGTAAAATTTGCACATTCTTTACATTTGTTTCGCTTTTATCCAATATTAATTTTCTGATGAACAATAGGGCTTTGCATAATAGTAAAAGGTTTGTCATATTATTTGCATTTGTTTGGCTTCTATCCAGTATGAATTCTCTGGTGTTGGTTAGGACCTGTTCTTCGATGGAAAGCTTTGCCACATTCTTTACATTTCTATGGTTTATATGCAGTATGATTTCTGTGATGTTGAGTAAGGGCTGATCTTTGATTGAAAGCTTTGTCACATTCTTTGCATTTGTATGGCTTCTCTCCAGTATGAATTCTTTGGTGTTTATAAAGGTTTGATCTTTGATTGAAAGCTTTGCCACATTCTTTACATTGGTATGGCTTCTCTCCAGTATGAATTCTCTGGTGTTAAGTAAGGACTGAACTTTGATTAAAAGCTTTCCCACATTCTTCACATTTGTATGGCTTCTCACCAGTGTGAATTTTTTGGTGAGCAATAAGTCTTTGCCTAATATAAAAAAGATTTCCCACATTCTTTACATTGGTATGACTTCTCTCCAGTATGTATTCTCTGGTGTTGAGTAAGGTGGAATAAATTTTGAATAAATCTTTGAATAAAAGCTTTGCCACATTCTGTACATTTGTGTGACTTTTCTCTTGTATGAATTTTCTGGTGAACAGTATGGTTTGATGTATAATTAAAAGCTTTGCCACATTCTTTACATTCATATGGCTTCTCTCCAGTATGAATTATTTGGTGTTGATTAAGGTGTGATGTTTGATTAAAAGCTTTGCCATATTGTTTACATTTGTATGGTTTCTCTCCAGTATTATTCTCTGGTACACAATGAGGCTTTTCCTAACGCTAAAATCTTTGTCACATTCTTTTGAACAACACTTAAAGACATTTTCACATTTCTTATATTGTCTCTCTCCATTGTAAATACTATGTTTTTTTTTTTTCTGCAAGGGATAGATTTTGAGTAAAACCTTTGACACATGCTTTAATTATGCAGAATGTATCACTGCTATAATAAAAAAATTCAGTAATCTTTAAATGCCTTAACATATTTTTTCAACCTGTAGGGCTTCCCTCCAATATGAATGTTCTGGTGTTAAGTAATGCTTGCAGTTTTATTAAAAGCACTTTCAGATTCATTACATTTGTAATTCTTTTCTTGAATATGAATGTTTGGATGGGTAAATTTTGTGCATGGATTAAAAATGTTCTCACTTTTATCTTTGCAAAGCCTTTTTAAATGTTTCATCTGATGTTGTGTAGAATTTGAAAGATTAAAAAAAGATTACATTTTTATGAGTTTCACAGAATTTATATTGTTTTACACCAAAAAAGTTGTGCTGCTAATTACTTAGGTTAGAGACCTGTCTACATGTCTTAAAACTGTTATCATAAATATAAAGATCTTTCCAAGTATGTATATCTACATTTAGATTAAACAATAGTGTATAAATTCAAATCTCCCTACATTAATTAAAACTTTTGCTTTGGCACAAGGAGAAACTGTTCATTTCAGTATTTTGGTAAAGTAACAGTCAAATTAAACACAGTCACAATTTTTTTTTCTTTATTTATTAATCCCATGTCTACAAAAAATGTTTTTGAAAATTTACTCAATGGTACATTCCTAAATATCCCAGTAACTAACTGAATCCTGGAAAAGACTACATAGCAAATTTCCCATTTTTTAGAGGAATAATATAATTCCAAAAATGCTGTGCAGATACATTTAAAGGTGCATGAGTGTCCTCCATGTCTCTAAGTGGAAATACTACAGGTCTGTTGAAAGGACAGGACAGTTACTCCATACTCTGTATAAAATTACCTCCTTATCTCTGTGTCAAACTGACAGATAAGAATACTAAAATTTTATATTAATAATGTGCAGACTTTTATCTAATGTGCACTCATGTACAGATTATTAAAATTTTAGAATATTACTGATTAATCAATATTTGATCAATGTTTTGAATTTTTATTAAAATGTTTCTAATAATATTTTTAATCAGGGATAATGGATTGAATATTCATTTTCCTGAGGGTATTTTTAAGATACATCTTCATAATGTCAGTAAATTTTGCTTATATGTATATAATTTGATACATGGTGCATTTGAAAATATTGTTTATTGTAACAGATTTTACACAAAATATTGAATAATAAAAATTATATAATTATAATAATGTAATCAAAAGTATTAACCAAACACAAAGTAACTTGTATAAGTTGAGTAGTAAGTGTTCTGAGATGTTATGTAAAGACATAAACTAATGACAGTGTAATTTTTATTATAAATAATTGTTATGCATTTGTTATGTTCATTAAGACCAATTTTCTGAACTGCCCTCTCTCCCGCAACTTTCCATTTCTTGTTTAAAACTAAATGTTCATTCCCCAGTTTCCATACCTTCTCTTTATCAAGATTTGTGAAAAATATTTTAATTCCTTTTCTCCTGAAAATTCTTGGTTTTGGTGAGAAGACATTCCTGAGATAAATTAAAATAAAAAATTATTCCACTTACTACACTGTAGTGAATATAATCTACAAATATATAAAATTTATCAAGGTGGGAAAAATAGCCAGAGAGCAGTATATTTCAAGCCCATCATTACTCAGGAAATATATGAAATTTACAAAATGCTGACAAAAATTGTGAGAACATCAAAAATTATCTTGAGATTTCACAGCCTCACATATGAGGACAACACTCAAACTGTATAGTGTTACCAAAACTATGTTAAATCATAGCCTTTGGGTCATCTTATTCAGATTTCACATGTGACTCAAATGTTGCATAAAATGGCATTATTCTTTATTTCATTTTTGTTGTTGTTGTTGTTGTTGTTGTTGTTGGGAATATTACTTAGGATTGAACATAGGGATGTGTTACAACAGAAATATATCCACAAAACTTTCTATATGTACTTTTTATGTTTTGAGACTGGATGTCACAAATATGCTGAAACTCACTTTAAACTTCCAATCCTACTGTCTCAACTTCCAAATTATGTGGAATTGCAATTATGTATCATTGCACCTGATCTATTTTTGTTTATTTAGTAACTTACAAACTTCCCAAAATGACTGTAATGATCTATTTAAAAAAATGTTAAATAGAAAAATCTCAATTAAAAAAACAGAACACACAAAAAAGGGGAAATTTACTCAAGCAGAAAAAATATAGCACTAGTAATTGAGAGTTATTAAATTGAGTGTTAGTTATCTAAGCAATGCCGAATAACTATTTTAAGGATTAACAATGGAGAAAATTGATTAAAATTGAGAAAATATAGCAACAGAAATAAAAGAAATTTTATACTAGAAAGGTTCCTTAAGAAGAAATGTCTGAAAATTAGAAATGTTAGGAAGAAAAGATATCAAATGATATAAAATCAATTAAAAGATTCAAGGTAAAGAATTATGATCAAAGTTTTAAATCACTTCAAGGAGAATTACTGATAGACCAAGACAAAAATTGATTGATTGATTGATGGAACTGGAGATTGAACTCAGGAGCACTTGAACACTGATGTGGCTCACTATTTTCTATTTTGAAGACAGGGCTTTGCTGAGTTGCTTAGCACCTCACTTTTGCTGATGTTGGCTTTGAACTCAAAATTCTCCTGTCTCAGCCTCCTGAGTTGCTGGGATTACATGTGTGCACCACTGTGCTCAACTAAGAGAGGATATATTTAAAAAGATAGTTCTATAGGTTTAACATTTGGTTTCTTAGCAGAATTCCAGAAAGGAATTTGAGCATATAGTCATGTGTGCTAAAAGAAAAATATAAACCTAGAATACTATATCCAATATTATTCAATATTCAATAATTTTTATTCAACTCATTTTTATGTCATTTTTGAATGTTAATAAAAATACAAGATTTCAAGGCATGTAAATGTTCAAAATTTCTTTACTTCTAGACCTAGTATAAAAGAAATACTAAATAAAATCATTCTAAATAAATTTTCACAGCAACAGAAAGCATATAATTTGAAATATTTTGTGGAAAGAAATTTTATACAAATATAAATTTTATTTTACAGTTATTGTGGTATATAAAACATTTAAGTCTGCTACAGGTTCTTGGCTGCTCCCTTTTCATTGTTAAAAGAATCGGGACCCAAGTAAATTGCAGTGGCACAAGCCTGTAATCCCAGTGGTTTGGGAGGCTAAGACAGAGAATTACATATTTAAAGTCAGCCTCAGCAAAAAGCGAGGCACTCAGAAACTCAGTGAGACAATGTCTGTAAATAAAAATATGAGTAAAAAAATAGGTCATGGGAGGTGGCTCAGCAGTCGAGTGCAGCTGAGTTCAATTCCCAGTACTGAAAAATAAAAAATAAAATCTTTTAAATAGACTGGCAATCAGACTTATGCACACTCACTATAGAGGTCATCGCTTACACACACACACACATACACACACACACACACAGGGTATCAAATTTTACTGTGATGGCTTTTCAAGTAACTGACATTACAGGCATGATCCACAGACTTGAAATTTTTTTTTCTATATATTGCTTTGTGTGCCTCGGGATGACTTATTTTTAGGCAGAGTTTCCTCCCAATAGTAGGATATATTGTGGACATAACTGCATTTACATTTATAACTGTATATGATATTAAATCAATTTGTGAACATATAGGTATATATTTTTATGAATGAAAATGATATCACAATTACCTTAAAATGGTATTTAATGTTTCCTTTTTCTGGTCTTTTGAGAAAACAGGTGAGATTTAAACACATAAGCAATTCCCTGAGGCAGCAATTTTCCATGCTCCCCCATAAAAGAAGCTCACAAGTAAAATTCTAAAATTTCTAGTATTCATACTAAAACTAAAAAAAAACAGGTTAAATCAATTGTAAAAACTTAAAGCACTATATCCAGAATATTATCATGGCTTAACAATTGTATATTTATATTTACAGGCCTGTAAATTAAATATGAATTTACTAATAAATATATGTATTTTTGGAACTTCATTTTAAAATACATTATTTACTTAAAGTCTCAGGCACATATCAGTTCACCACAGCCACATTTCATATTTCAGAGCTATGAATTCCTTGATCTCAGCAATATGAAAGTCCTGGACCACTCATTTTTATGTCATAGGTAAGTGATCCCATACTTCCTGGGAAATATTCACATCAGAGCTGAAGAGTGAAGACCATGCACTTTGAGAGAGCTGGCATATCCAACCTGTAATTGTACAAAATTAGACAATTTCTCAAAAGAGACTGAGCACAAATTCATTCCCATTTCAGGTATCACACTATAAACAAAAAGAATTAGTGTTCCAGGAGGCAAGGGATGTAAGGTATTCAGATATGTCAGACTCTAGAGTATAAACACATTAAAGAAAAACTTATCTGCATTTTTTTAATCTACTGGTAGGGTTGCAATGTATTTTTTTTCCTTTGGTATGGGATACAAAGACAACTTAGCACAAGTCAAATGCATAAATGTCAACACATATTTTTCTAGAGTTCAATACAAGCAATCAAGAAATTCAACATTAACTTTAAACAAAGAAAAAATAAATCACCACTTACAAGACATCTGTTGTTTTCCATATAACATCTGCACAACATGTGTTTGATTCCTGGCATCCAGCCTGTAGTGAATGAATAAATTATTTGTCAAGGTGTCATTTATGTCATGCCTCGTGTGGGTTCCCTCAATGAGTTGGGGTCCTGTGGGACAAGGCAACTGAGGAATGGGGTCCCACAGGATGAGGTCTGGGGTCCCGGAGGATGAGGATTTATGGGGTAGACATTCATGGAGTCACTTACCCAGACAGTGTGGGTAAGTAAAACTGCTCTGCCAGAGTGAGAAGCAAACCCATTTATTTCAGTTAGTACAACAATTTATATAGGGTCCTTGGACCAGTCATGGCCCTGAGGTTAGGTTACAGACAATAGGGTATTGATCCATGTCAGGCACACAGCCAATCATCATGGGATAAGGCAGCCAATCAGCATGGGGTAAATGGGAGAGGAAACATTCAAAGTAGCCAACCAGGGTAAAGGGGAGGGGAAGTATTCAAAGTAACCAATCATCATAGGGCAAAGGGGAGGGGAGGCATTGAAAGCAGCCAATCAGCATAGGAGTCCTTGAAGGCACAGAGAGTACTCCTATAATTCCCCCTTTTTACTTTTATTTGAAAGGTCAGAGGGGCCTGTGTGGCCCATAAGCAAGCATGTTGGAGGAATCTGTGATGATCTCCTCATGGGAGAGAATAATTTCACTGAATTTCCAGGCTCCTACATGTTGCATATGAAGGGGGGGTGGCAAATGAGACTGTGCCTATCTTAGGTTGTGCTCTTCTGAGCATCTTGCCCATTATTGACTAACCAGCCCATGAGAACAAGAGGGGGCAAACAAGAATGTGTCTATCATAGGTTGTGCTCCTCTGAGCATCTTACCCGTCATTGACTAACCAGCCTGTGTGA
Organism: Geosciurus inauris; assembly: GCA_004024805.1. Classification (NCBI taxonomy): domain Eukaryota; kingdom Metazoa; phylum Chordata; class Mammalia; order Rodentia; family Sciuridae; genus Geosciurus; species Geosciurus inauris. The sequence goes on along the minus strand of PVHX01029369.1, from coordinate 4,536 downwards.
ATGTGCCCCAAAATGAGTTCTTTCCTAAGAGAAGGGGTAATGGAGTTGGGTAGGGTTGGAAAGGAAGAAGGGTTTGGTGTTAGGCTCGGCCAAAGCTGTGAAGCCTTGCATTTCCAGTGAAGAAGGGGTGAGTGAGCTTTTTATGTTCTCAAGGTCTGAAATCCATGTGGTGGGAATATTCTTCCATCCCTGAGATTCTTTAATGATATGAAATAAAAGAGCTTGTTAAGTTTTAATATGTTATTGTGGAGTGTCATGCTATGAGGTCTGGACTGTGTGATGGCTTCCCCACAAATGAGAATATATGGTTGGGTAATAGAGAGGCAGTTTCTCCAAGTTATGGAGTCTAAAGGGGGTAATCTCTGAAGATCTATTGGTCTGAGAGGCTGTGGGATCAGAAGTGACAGGACATTGTGATGACTCATTGGTAGCTAAGAGGAAGGGAAGGACAGAGTCATCAAGGACTATGGGCAGCAGGATTACAGGAGGTAGCAGTGCCCTAGAAGACCAATAGTAGTATAAGTGGATATTGCATTTTAGGTACTCATGGAAGTGATTTCTTTCTTCAGGTGAGAAGTTTTGTTGTCTTCTTGAGAGAGGCTTGGATGAGTATTCCTGGTTGTGAACCAAAGGGGCTCAGAATTTTTTGGGGGGTTGGACACAAGCATAGCCTCATCCTTGTGTGAGCAGAGGGTCTGGGCCCTTCCACTGAAGGGTCAAATTGTCTTTCCACTGTATCAAGGGAATGGGAGTACAGAAGGTAAATAGACCCCAATGTCAGATTGCTGCATTGAGGCCTTGTTTGTCAAAAGTGAGACAGTTTAGGGTAAATAATACATCTAACAATCTCAAAGAAGGGTCCTTTTCAGTAGAATCAAGTTTCTGAAGCATCTTCTTTAGAGTGTGATTGGTTCTTTCAATGATTGGTTGTCCCTGGGGGTTATAGGGAATCCTTTTGGTATGGGAAATTCCCCAGGAAGTTAAAAATTCCTTCAATCTGAGGGAGACATAGGCTGGACCATTGCCTGTTTTGGTTGACCATGGGACACCCATGAATAGCATTGTTTGCTTCAGATCCTTAATCACATGGGTTGATTTTTTCCCCTTTGAGGGCAGTAGCATACACAAGGAAGGACTAGGTGTCAATTATCACATGAACAAATTTCAGTTTCACAAAGGTAGTGATATGAGTGACATCCATCTGCCATAGAGAGTTGGGTGTCAGCCCACAGAGGTTATCTCCCTGTGGTTGGAGTGGGCCCAATGGTAATAATGGACATTGTGATGACTATTAATGTGACAAGACTTTCCATTGATATCACTCACAATGATTGGCATGATTAGATTCCTAGACTGAAAAGGCAAAGTAAGGTCTGTCTGCCTCATGAATAGTGATTAATGCAAGAGGAGCATGTATGAATGAGATGTTTGCATTGTTGGATTGGAATTTCAGCTAATAAGTGATAAGGACTATTTACTGAGTGGTGAAACCTCTAGATGTTTGCAATGTTGGATTGGAATTTCAGCTAATAAGTGATAAGGACTATTTACTGAGTGGTGAAACCTCTAGTATAGTACTCTAGCTTGTTCTAGAGCAGACATCATGACTTTAGGCTGACTTACAAGTTTGTCAATAGAGGCATTCCCCTCTGATAGGAAGCCAGGTAACCTGGAATGGGAGCGAATGTGCATAATATGCCATGGTTGTTGTCTTATTTCTAGTACAGCCTTTAGTGTAGCCATAGGCTGATCAACAGGACAGTCCCAGGGCCTAAAAGTTGAATAAGCAATGGAAGAGCACACCTTGACAGGATATACGCTATCAGAGATTATATTAAGTTGAATGACATGATATTTTACCAGCACCAGAATAAGTGCAGTTAATTCAGCTACTTGGAGAGAATCAGAATGCCTTTGGACAAATTGATCATTTGTTATATTAGATCCCATTATAATGTATCCAAGATGATGAGTGTTGGCATCTGTAAACACACAAGGGGCCATAGGTATGGGTTTGCTTGAGGAAGAAGAGTGAGTGATAACTGTTAAGGGAAGATCTTGTAGGGTCTGCAGTAGTTTAGAAGGAGGGAGATGGGAAGACAGTGACCTAGGAAATCCCTCCATCATCATTGGAAAATATAAAGAAGATTGTAGGAGGAAGTTGATTTGTTCCTGATGAAAGGGTACGACCATGATGTTAGGTTCCTTTTTAAAGATTGATCTAGCTTGTTCTCTGAGCCTTACCACTAAGGCTATAATTTGTGAAATGAGACTGGTAATTTCATGGCAGGAGCTCCAGGGAAGATGTGACCATAAGAAAGGTCCATCATATTGCCAAAGGACACCTAATGGTAATTTCAAGGTGGAACATACTATGGCTGACAGAGGAATGGCAGGGTCAAATGTTTGAAGCTGAGCAGATTCGAACAATTGATTAATTTCTGCCAGAGTTCCTCTAGCTTCTGGAGTAATCTTAAGCTTTCTAGAAGGATGTTTGCTGCCTTGGAGTAGATCATAGAGGGGATCTAGTGCTTTTGGAGGTAACTACATATATGGTCTAATCCAGTTAATATTACCGCATAATTTTTGTAATTCTGTCAAGGAGATGTCATCGAGGACGTCAAGAGAGGGTTTATCAGGTCGTATCACCACAGAAAAATGAAACCCTAAGAAGTAGAAGTGAGGGTGAGTTTGAATTTTCTCCTTGGCCACATGAAGATTGAGATCCTCTAATTTTTGGGGGGAGTGAAGTCAGAAGCGTTTGAAGAGACACTTGGTCTTTGCAAGCCACTAGGATATCATACATGTAATGAGCAATGTAGCTTTTGCTCCTTAAAGGGGTGATGGCTTTTGCCACAAACATTTGGCAAATAGTAGGGCTGTTTACATTCCTTGTAGCAAGACTTTCCATTGATATCACTCACAAGGGTTGGCGTGATTATGTTCCTAGACTGAAAAGGGAAAGTAAGGTCTGTCTGCCTCATGAATAGTGATGGAAAAAGAAAAACAATCCCTGATGTCCATGATGGCTATATAATGATCTATTGGGATGGCTGAGGGGAAAGGAAGGCTAACTTGACATGTGCACATTTTTTCCATTTTCTTGTTGATATGTCTAAGGTCATGTAATAATCTACATTTGCCTGATTTTTTTTAATGACAAAAATGGGAGAATTATGAGGGCTGGTGGAAATCTCATCTTAGGCAAGTTGCTCATGGACAAGGTTCTTCAATGATGAAAGCTTAGGCTCAAGAATAGGCCACTGTTCTACCCAGCATGGTGAGCTTTCCACCCAACTAAGGTGTATCAGATCCAACAGGGGGGCAGTGACCCCTAGAATTGGGGGTTCTTCCCAGAGAGGCTTACCTTGTCATGGACTATCAACTCATCATAAGGAACCTTCTCATCTGTGGTAAGAACTGCATTGATTTCTGAAAGTAAATCTCGTCCCCAAAGTGTTTTGGGAACTTCAGCTCTGAGAGGGTGTATACACCCAGTGTTGTCATTGGGATCCTTCTATATCACCTGTGAGGTTACTTTATGAGAGGGTGTGAGGCCACCAACACCAAGGTTATTAGATCCATTGGTGGACTTCCAGGAGGGGAACAATAAGGCAGTCCCAGTGTCAATAATAGTAATGTCAGCTTCGGTGTCAATGAGACCTTGAATAGGTTTCCCATCAAGATGAAAGGTCATGCTAGGTTTTTTGGGGAGCAAAGGTACTGTCCAATTGACCCGAGGGGTAGATAATCTTTTGTTTAACGGGGCTGAGGGTTGCCCCCATTGAAGTTTAAAGGATTAGAGCTACAGTCTCGGCCCCAATGATACCCCTTTTTGCAACGAAGGTGCGGGGCTTCCTAGGTAACTAAGATGACTGATTAGAGGGACAGTAGCAGGCAATATGCCCAGGTTTAGTGCAACCCTAACAGATAGGGTCTTGAGAATGACTCATGAAGGCCGAAGCATATTTGGGAGTCAAGCAGGACTTGAGAGCTGCTGTGAGGGTCAAAATTGAGTCAGGGGTGGAAACTTCCTTAGTGGCAGAAACCCAGTTATTAAGGTCTGTACATTTAACTGGGGCAATTGCTGCCTTAGAAGTGGAATTGGCACTTTCCCAGACCAGGTGCCAAATAAGTGTGTCTTGGCCTGGGTCAAAATCTACTTTCTCTTCAATAGCCTGGATGACATGAGCCAAGAAATCATGACATTGAATAATATTTTTTAGAACTTCCTGACAAGTGGGAGGTCTCAAATTATGTAGGGCTCTGAAGGCACTGTCCTTGCCTTGTTCGAAGTAAATAAAATTGCCAGTAAGTGCCTGAGACTGGGGGGATGTAGAGTTACCCATAGAAAAGTTAAGACCTTGTGTTATATTGTGAAGAGCCTGTTCTTCTACAAATTCTTGGTAAGAAGCCTTCCATTGAAGGTATTGGGAAGTGGAGAGGACTGCCTTGAGAAGGAAAAAACAATCAAAAGTAATTTGGAGGGAGGAGCATCAGGAATCCAGAAGTTGAAGAAAAAAGGGAGAGGAGGGG
>PVHX01029368.1:0-17018 GCA_004024805.1 Geosciurus inauris | reverse complement strand
TTGGGGACTCTTTAATAAAAAGAGGTTTATTTAGCTCAAAATGTTAGAGGCAGGAAATCCAAGACTGTGGCTACATCTGTCCAGCCTCTGGAGAGCATAAACTTATCTGTTCACAACATGGCAGATGGCATCATGGAAGGAACGTGTATGAGAAGGAGAGGTCACATGGTGAGACAGGAAGACAGAGAAGGATTCAAGGACCAGTCTCTTGTTCTTTCATAACAATGCACTCTCAAGAGAACTGATTCTTTGAGATCAGCCTCACCTCTCTCCTTGGGTGATGGCTCTAATGATCTAACAACCTTCTACTAGGCCCTGCTTCTTAAAAGTTCCACCACCTCTTTATTGCCACATTGTGGGGCCAAGTCTCCAGCACATGAATCCTGGAGGGACAAAACACTTTGAGACCAGAGAAGGTTGTTTGAACTGGTTGACCCTGATATATCCATGATGATGCTACCCAAATGCCATTTCTGGTACTCTCTGTCCTTTTTCCTTTTACATTCCCTTTGTTCTTTTTCATTAATATCCCCTCTATCTTCCCCTTTCTTTAGTCTTATACTTCTTTAGTGTGAGTTCAAATATAGCCATGACTTCAAGTTACCACTGGGTTCGATTCTCAGCACCACATACAAATAAATAAAATAAAGGTCCATTAACAACTAAAAACATATTTTAAAAAAAGGAAGATCTTTGATCTAGCCTCAGTATTGGAGTCCTAATCTACTCCAGTTACATCAGATTCCCCAGAACCTGGGCTCTGTCTGAGGCCTTTAGTTCATACCTGTATATCACTGTTCATATTTTGTTGTGTCCATATTTGACATTTTCACAGTAATCAACTCACAGCCTGTTATAAAGAAACATCCAGATTCTAGAAGCAAATATTGACTGCCAGCCTTCCTATAACAAACATGATGTCCTACTTATGTGGCTTCTATAGAATTCCCTATTCATAAATAATTCATTGCTATTTCCCATTACAACAAATTTCCATAGCAGATTTTGTGACCTCCATGGTGACCTCCACTGCAACAACTACTCTAACAACAAAATCTGTGAGCTACCCAAAATGATCTCCTGAATACACTGTACTGGGCCAAGGATCCACATGAATCTTACTCCAACAGGAATGGGGCAACCATGGGAGCCAGAATAAACTTAGGATGTGATTTGTATCATCATATCTTAACACATGCCCATCTTCCAGCACTTTAACTTGCAGAGTCACTGAAATCGTGAGTTGCATGTTATTCCCCCTCTAATTATCTTCATCAGCTGCATGCCTCCTTTCACTGCTCCTGGCTACTCATGGCATTTCTCAACTGTCTTACCACACCACCCACCACATACCTCCAACTCCAGAGGAGGAGAACTAGTGTATACAAGGAAAAAATGCCAAGCTCTTCCAGAAGTAAATACTTTCAAACTCTGTTATGCCAGAAAAGACAAAAGATACATTTTTTCCTAGAATCCTAGAATGCCAGTAACTGGGTGATCTTGGGTTTGGCTTCCAGGTAGAGAGGCCTGATAGGCTGAATATTTGTGTCCTCCCCAAATTCATATGTTAATATTCAATCCCATAATACAATATTATTGAGAAGTAATGAAATACTTGTTAACAAAGTAACATAAAATTCAAATTAATGTTAAGTACAAAAGTATTTTGATTTAAATTGCTTATCATTATTATTTTAAACACATGTACATTACAGAAAAATAGAAAATACAGACACACAGAGAAAAGTAATAAAATCAGATTGTGGATAATTCTTATTTAATTTTTATCCATTCTGTATTTTGCTATAATATGTATAGATTATATTTGTAGTCATAAAAGCATTAAATATGCTAAGAGGCTATTTTTGTATTGGTTCTCATTGAGCATTACTAAATCTTTGGCTTTCTAGTCTTATGAAATCTAGATTTCCAATTGCTGAAGTAATAGGGCCCATTTCTCCTGTTATTAATGTGTTAATATATTTGTAATTCTCTGGAGTTGTTCCAGTCTGTAACATGTGGAACTTGACAAGTTAAGGTGCCAGGAAATAAGAATGGCTTATTTGATGGAAGACCAGTATTTCTTTCCAAATACCTGATATCAAATAGAATCAACTTTATTTAACAAGTAGGTGTAAAAAGAGCCCGCTGTTAAAAATATAGAACCTATCCTAATATTGGAGGCATCAATTTATATGACAAAAAGATGTTGGACAGATAAGATGAAGCTACAGGCAAGTATCTCTATAGGGCTCTAAAAACTACCTGAAGAACCCATTTGATAATCTCTCCTCTGTCTTGATAAGGTTGATGACCAAGGTGTTGAAGGGGTAGAAATGTCATAATCTGATCCCTGGACCCCCAATATATCTGTCATTTATTGTCTAGGACTTTCCTGTGAGGATTATAATTACCTTGCCCGGCACCTTCTCCACCTACAAGAAGATTAAAAGGACCAGAGTCTTGGGATGGGATAAGGGACATGAATCAAACATTTAAGGGGGACAAGAATATACTAAAGAAGGCAACTGTCAGAAAATATGTTGTTATATTTTGAATATGGACTGTCCTCCAAAAGCTCATGGGTTAAAGGCTTGGTCACCTGCCTGTGGTGCTATCAGGAGGTCGTGGAACCACTAGGAAGGGCATTGTGGTACATCAGACTCCCCCACCTTCTTCCATCCTGCCATAAGGTGAACAGCCTGACACAATGTTCTGCCTCACCACAGACCCAAAGACACAGGACCAAGTGACCATGGACTGAAACGTCTGAAACCATAAGCCAAAATGAATATTTTCTCCTTTAAGTTGATTATCACAGGTATTTTGTCACAGTAATGGAAAGCTGACTAATGTGCATGTCTTCCCTCAAACACCTGTCTGGAAAATTGCATGACTTAAGGCTGTGAGAAGATGCTTTCATTTTTCCAAAATCTTAAAATGGGAATCATTGTCACTAGAAAATATTGTTTGCCTTTTTCTCCCCATGAATTACCCAAAAGCAAAACCAAACTTAAACAAAACACATCCCACTATTATCATCTGCAGCCAATAGCAATCTCTCAAACTGGATCCTCCCAGCCTAAACTGGATCATTGAACTTTACTTGGAATAATGTCTGGTTTGTTTGTTGGTTTGTTGTTTTTGTTTTTGGTACTGGGGATTGCACCCAGGGGCACTCTAATCAATGAACTACATCCCTAGCTTTTAAAATTTTTTTTTTTATTTTGAGACAAGGTCTTGTTGAGTTGCCTAGCCAGGTCTGAGACTTGTGATCTTCTTGCCACATCCTCCCAAGTAGCTGGAATAACAGATGTGCTCCACCATGCCTGCCTCAGTGTCTATATTCTTGAAAGTTATATGAATAACACCTATTCCTTTAGTTATTATTAATTCAACACATACTTACTTATCTCCTAATATGTACCAGGACATATTCTAAGTACATGTAATTATGCTAAAAAAGTTTACTTAGAAAGGATTCTTTTCTTGAGATGGAAGTGAACCAAAACCCCTTTAACTCTAATATTGTAGGATTAGAGTTAATCCCTTTTACAAACTATAGTCCTTTGCACTTTATTTATTTGAAAAATTCATATCTTCTATTATTTTGCTTAATCATGAGTTTCCTGCTTTGCATTTCTTTAGTAAAATTGGAAATGTGTGTATGTGTTTATGTGCAGTTAGAAAACCATCTTTTAAAAAGCTTTTTATCACCGTGTCATAATTACATATGTTTATGTGGTACAGTGTAATAATTTGCTACATGTATACAATATATAATAACCAAACCAGAGTAAATAGCATATATATCACCTTAAATATTTAAAATTTTAAGAGGCAAAAGGTACCTTAGAGGTTCTCTATATAATCCCACCCTGTGAGTGATTCCTTTTCACAAACTTCCCTGAGAAAAAGCTTTACAGTAAAATTGCTAGTGAGCTGTCAGTCATCCAGGTTTGGTATCTGGAAAAGAAGGAAAGAAAGTGGTAGCACCTGTGGCCTAGAGATGAACAGAGTACAGGGGAGCCTGAGGAAAAGAAAAGGGGTGCTAATGAGGCAGACATTGAAGGTTACAGAAAGAGCTGAGTCCTTGGTGAGGCTGCTAGAGGCTGAAGGAGGTTCCCTGGATTTCAGGATGTTTGTTCACTTATAGGGTTGTCTGTGTGGCTGGAGCAGAATGAGAAGGGGACTAGGTAGAAGGAGACTAAGTCAGAGAGAGAGGCAGGGGCTAGATCATACAGGGTCTTGTAAGCTTGGTAAGGGATTTGGACTTTATTCTAAATTTGGTAAGAAGTATCTGTGTATTTTTAAGGAATGAATGATTTTTGTTCATTCATTTATTTCTCCTTTTATAATATCATGATTCTATCATGACAGTAATCCAAGTATTTACCCTGCCTTATCACTTTATACTTCACCCCAGGAAACCTAACTACTCATATTCCCCTGAAAACACCAGGTAAAAGAAGCATGTCATATTTTCTTACACTTATGTGCAGATCCACTTCCTCATTCCTTTTTTTGGTACTGGGGATTGAACTCAGGGGCACTCGACCAATGAGCCACATCCCCAGCCCTATTTTGTGTTTTATGTAGAGACAGGGTCTCACTGAGTTGGTTAGTGCTTCACTATTGCTTAGGCTGGCTTTGAACTCACAATTCTCCTTATTCCTTCCTCCTTGTCCTTTGTCCACCTAGTAAAATGTCTTTTTTGTTGCCATATTTGACTCACCCATCATCTCCTCTAGAAGTTTTCCTTCACTTTCTCAGATCAATCTGGGTGCTTTGTAAGTGTCTCCTTTATCTCAGGAGGTTAAAATTGGCAATTTATGTGAAGTCCTTGAAGGCTCAGAAAGTATCTGCTTCACATCCAAATCCTCAGCATCTAGCACTGGGTCTGGATAAATTAATCCATTTAAATATTGTTGAACACTTCTAAAACAAAAACTAATACTTTGAGAGCACATGGTTTCTAAAATATAACTACTTTATCTTCAATGATATAACAAACCACATTTTTGTCATTTTTTCTGGGTACATTTTGCAACTGTTTTATACCAGTGGAATAACATAACTCAAACTAATTATTCCCTTAAAGACCATGGAGTTTTTTCTATAGTTGTCAAAGATGACTTCTAATATCTACTTTTAAAAAGATATAGGTCAAATCATCTGTCCTATAATGTGCAGAACTTGGGGGCCTTAGCCAGGCAGGGTGGCACATGCCTGTAATTGCAGTGACTCAGGAGGCAGAGTCAGAAGGATTGCAAGTTCAAAGCATGCCTCAGCAACTTTGGGACACCCTGTCTGAAAATAAAGATAAAATATAAAAGGGCTGGGGACGTGGCTCAGTGTTCAAGTGCCCCTGGGTTCAATCCCTGGTACAAAGACAAAAACAAAAACAAAAACCAACTCAGGGCCTTGATTTAGTGTGCACGTAGCTATAAAATGTAGAACTTATAAGAGTAACTGAAGAAAGTTAGTGGAGCAAGGAGCTGGAAGCCAATAGCAAAGACCATGGTGACTCTTTGGGAGAAATGTCTAGTGAGTAGGAGTAGAATCTCTACAGCTCCACTACCTGTGTTTGAATTCTGCCCCCTTACTTACAATCATTCACTCAACCGTTGTGTTTTTTTGAGGAAACCCTCAGTTTCCCTTACCTTAAAATGGTAATGATAATAATAGCATCTAGGTTGCAGGACTTTTATTAGGCTTCAGTTACTGAATAATGCAAAAACTCTTGATACCTAAAATATATTCAATAAATATAAGCTCTGATGGTGAGGACAAAATGATTATGGTATGTCTGACTCTTGTCTAGTAATCAATAAAAAATGGAGCTAATATGTATGCAGGTAAACAACTGAAGTAAAAAGGCCAGGGTGATGTCTGAGCATCCCAAGTATTGACCCTCAAGTTCCCCACTCAACAGACTCATTCATTTATTTGACATATATTGAGCACCTGATAAGGGCCAGGTTCAGCATTAGCGATCAATAAGAAAAAAAAAAGAGTGGAAGGTAATAATGTGTCAGAGGAAAGAGCCGGATGATAGGTCACACTTTGATGTTCTTCCCCATAGTTCAAGATGTGCTGAGGAGCCACTTTGATGGTCCATAGTTTCTCCAAGTACTGATGAACTGCTGGAGTGGCAGTGGTGCCAGGTGATAAGAGGTAGGAGTAATATCAAAAGCCTTAATTGCAGGAAAAGAGGGAGTTCTGAGTAGAGCAAAGTTATGAGTGAATAAGTGAGTTTCATAGGTCAAGCTAGGTCAATCAGAAATACCACATTCTTTGTGCATGTTGCTTAATACACTTAAGAGACCTGGATGATCCCAAGTGGTATTGTTGGGTACAAGAATGGAAAGAGTTGCTTTCTTGGGCTCCCCACAAAATAAAGTTTTGATATTCCTAAGTAATGATTTCATATAAAGTAAGGCAAGAAGTCTGGAGGCAAGCCCAGTTTATTATTCAAACTAGCAGGAACAATGAAGGTATAAGAGGAATGTCTAAATTGGATCATGAATGACTGGGCCACATGGACAGTTGAAAGCCTGCCTCTGACAGGTACAGACACTGGGAAAACTGAGTGTGAGATGGAAGTAAGAAAGATAGAAGACAGGAAGACAATGGTTCAAAATGTCAACTGTGCTGATGGCTTTATGTTCACTCCCAACATGCATTTGTGTGAGACTCTGAAACACTTTAAGGGCAGAGAGTAGAGTGACATGAGTGGGTAGAGTTGAGCCACAATACTCTTTGGGAAAACACTACATATGAAGCAAGAAAAACAAACATAAACACAAAAATTTGCATCACAGGAGCTCAACGTCATCAGATGTACCTACCACAAAGCAATTCACACTAGTGCAACCCAGGCTATACTGTTTCAAAGCAGCCCAGGAGAAGGAAGGGCTGACTGCTGGTTTGGTTGGGAAAACTTTTTAGAAGATATCTGAGTTGGGGCTTGAAACACTGGACAGACTTTCCAAGGAAGAAATAACTCATGGAGACAGGTTTTGAGATAACCTAAATCCAAACTTTGAAATGTTTTTCTTCATTGCCAGGGGTAAGGGAGGAGCCCATATAAAAAATATCTTTTCCTGAGTATTAATCAAATCCCAGGGTTCTAGTTAGCATGTCTGACATATGACCACCAGGTGGCAGCACTAACTTAGAAATTGCTTATCTGTAGATTGCATTCATTTGCCTACAGCTCTCTCATAAATCAGAAAGCTCTTGATTAATATACAAGGACAAGGTTCAGCTCTCCAGAATGTCTGCAGAATCCTGATCTTCAAGATTGTGCAGGACGTAGTTCCACCCATATTATTTCTGCAGAAGACTGAAGACTGTGATGGCACTTGAAGCACATAGACTCTGAAGGTCCCTAGGCTAGGAGAGCACACAGAGTCCATGGGATGCAAGTGGAAGCCTGAAAAGAGAAGTATAGCCTTTCAGTCAAAGTCTTTTGTGTATTTGGAACATTGGGTAGCCACATAGGAAGCAGTATCCTGGGGCATTCACTGTATTTATGGTGTCTGGTTAACAGAGCAGGAAGTGGTGGCTTTACCTGTTCCCTATAGCCATAGGATCATAGAATGTGAAATCTGGACAAGGTCTCATAGATTGGAGTCCAGTTTTTCTGTCGTGGATGCTGTCGTGCATGGTCCAAATCTCCTCTGAGGTCTAAAGGACATATTTCCCCAGCTGTTAGAAGTGCTGCTTAAAGACAGCTCTTCTGGGAATTTCCATTCATTTAAGAGAACTGCATTGCTCAAGTCTGCATTCCCAAGTGTGTTAGTCAGCTTTCATCACTGTGACCAAAATACCTAACAAGAACAACTTAGAGGAGGAAAAGTTAATTTTGTCTCATGGTTTCAGAGGTCTCAGTCCATGGTTGACTGACTTTGTTGTTCTGGGTTTGAGTTGAGAAAGAATATCATCTGGAAGGGCATGGTGGAGGAAAGCTGCTCAATTCATGACAGCCAAGAATTGTGCGGGGAGAGGGAGGGAAGGAGGGAAGAAGGGAGGAGGAGGAAAAGAGGGAGGGGCCAGGACATATATATTCTAAGGCCACAACCCCCAGTGACCTACTTCCTCCAGCCAAGCTTCCTATAGTTACTACCCAAATGTCCATTCAGCAAGTGGATTAATCCATTGGTGAAGTCAAAGCTCTAATCACTGCCCCAAAGCTCCACCTCTGAACCTTGCAGCATTAGGAATCTTGAGTTTTCAGAGGACATTCCAAATCTAAACCATAATGCCAAGGATTCATGTATTCAATGACTGCTTTATAAGAGATTATACAAACCTGCCTCTCTGCCTTCAATATAGGAGGATCATTCTAATTCCAGAGTTCCCAATGGTGTCACCTGAAGCCTTTGTTGAGGCTGTATCACAATTCACCTTCTCACTCTACCCTGTCTACTCTTCTTCCCTTTCCTCACAGGTGGTCCAGGGAGCATACCCAATAATCTTTCTACACATTAAGCTCTGGCTCAGAGTCAGCTTCCCTGGGGAACCTAATATACCTTTGTGTTTCTTGTGGGGAAACGAATGCACTTTTGAAGGTTATACTTCAAAGGAGATTATAATTCTAGGGAGAATAGAAGTCAAAAACATGATGAACATTAAGTGAGCAAGTCCCAAGGACAGAGATTTTTCTGTCTTCTCTCTGACTATATCCCTAAGGTCCCCATGTAGTAGGCACTTAATAGAAATGTAAAATGATCAAATAAATGAACATTAGCCCTTACATTGCAGATATAAGTAGATATTTCCTCGGACATCTTCCATAGGAAGTTACTAAGTCTATGCTATACTTCTTGATGTCTCTGGCCAGGGATTTGCTTTTAGAAATCCCATAGCTATCATCAGAGGAAACATTTCCATCAATCACCATTAGGAATTGCAGGAAGCTTGGGGTGGCGGGGGGCAACTTGACCAATGCTATGCTTGCCTTTGGGTGCCTAGATTATATTGACTTCATAAAACTGTCCAAATGAGAATGGACACCCAAATCATCTTCATGAACCCTGGCTGGAAGAATACAAATAACAGAGCATATCTGCATTGCTGAGGGCCCAAACAACAGCCAAGAGAAATTATTCCTGGTTATATCCTAGTAAGTGCAGAAAGCATTCCTCTGACTCTTAACAAAGATTGACCTTGTTGGCCTACTCAGCACTGCCAATTTTTTAAAAAATTCTAGTACGGCTAGAAAAGAGAATGACCTATGAAAAACAAAGACTGAGTTAGAGCATACTTGCTGCAATCAGTGATGATTTTATCCAATTTTGAGTACTGTTTTTTATTAGCAGCATGATCCTGAGAAAGTTACTGAGTTTGTCTGCCTCAGTTTCCTCATCTATAAAACAGGGATGAAAATAAGAGTATCTCCTTGAAAGTTGTGCTGTGAGGATTAAATGAATAAATAAATGTAAAGTGTATAGAATAGTGCCCAGCATGCAGTACTTTATAAGATTTAAATTCTACATTTACATGTGGAACTTCATTTTGTTACATTCCAAAGAGAATCTAGGTACAGGATTATGTATCCAAGGAATCTGCAGAGTCCTGGATGCCCTTTGCTTTAGGATTATCTGGTTCTGTGGCTAATGTTTGTATAACTGCCTAGTATATGACAAACTGAAGTTCACAGTCGAAAAATGAAGCAGATGCCCTATCATTTTGCCACAACGAAGTCCCTGGTAAGCTGTGTTTGATTACGGATCTGGAAGGTAGAGGATATTTATACTTATAGACAGCTTCTTCCATTCTACAAGCACTACTGGAGAAAATCCCAGTCTGAGCCCCAGCTAACTCCTTCCTAGTGCTTATGTCAAGGGAAAAGTGTGGAAATTCCACACAACCTGATTACCCTCTTGAGCACTTTCTAGATATAAGGAGATGTAAGCAATAAACTAGGGGTTGGTGGTGTAGCTTAGTGGTAAAACACTTGTCTAGCATGCACAAGGCCCTGCATTCAATCCCCAGCACTGCAACAAAACAAAACACCAAATAACATAATCAGGAGGCCTCTGCAAGGTGTACTTCCAGGGAATCTTACTGAAATAGTTCAAAGCCAATTGCCTACTAGTTAAGATGAAATCTGGCTTTATGTACTTCTTAAATTTTCTACAATAGTTATCTGATTGCTTAGAAAAATGGGATGTTCCTTTGAGAGTATATCCTTGGTAGAAATATCCATTCTATTCGTTCTACTGTTTTCTTGGGACAGAAATTCTAGCTTATGGAGTAATGGGATTGTTCTAGTTAAGCATTTCAGGGTCAGGACTTTTAGTGCTACATTTGATATTAGGATTTTGTGGACAATGTTCATATGAGACCTGGAATCTCTACTTCAAATACAATGTCCAAGAAGGTGATACCTCTTTTCTCAAAAGGGGAAAAAGAACAATGTTAAGCATAACAAATACACTGGAGCACTAGACAACCTCTCCATTTCTAAGCAGACTCCTATTCAGCATGCCACAGAAAGAGAAAAGGAATGAGAAACAGTAACTACATACCATGTTGGGCTTCTACTATTTGCCATAAAATATGCTAGACTCCTTATGTGAATTATCTATCAGGGCAGGGGGATATTATTGTCATTTCAATTTGACAGGTGAGGAATCTGAGCTGCAAAAAAGTTATTTGCCGTAGGTTACACAGCTGGTTAGTCACAGTCAGAATTTGAAACAAGGTCTGATTTCAATTCCTATGTGTTTTCCATTACACCAAAGCAGTTCCACAATCTTTATCAGTTGAAGAGTGAAAAAGTCTGCCATCAAAGAGAATGCATGAGAAACACAAAGGCAAAGTGTCTTTAGGTCATATACTTAGATGCTCAAAAGGGTCTCAGTTTTCACAGCTGCCGAATGATATAGCTGGAATAGTTCCCTTTGGCTTCATCACTCTTTGCCCATTTCCCCCTTATCCCGCTATTGGCTAAACCCAAAGAGAAGTTATCAATGCACAAGAATACCAGCTATAGTAGCATGGTGAAGTGGTTATGTGTATAAGTTCAAGTGTCAATCTGTATGGTACTAACTAGCTTTAGGCCTTTGGGCAAGTGACTTATTAATCTCTGTTCCTCAGTTTCCTCATCTGCAAAGTGAATATAACAGTACTTCTATTATAGGACTATAAGGAACAAATGAGAATGCATATAATATGTTCTGGAATGGCTTGATTTACAGTAAATGACTCAGAAAATGTCAGCTATTACAAGACCTTGCAGAAGCTCTAGCATTGAGTCTATCATTATAAAGAGTTCCCAAGTCCTACCTTTAGAAACTTCTTTCTTTCCAAGATAGTAGTGGTTCTCAGAGTGTTGTTATTGGAACTCCTGCATCAGAATCCTTATTGAAAAAATGCATATTTCTGGGCCCCCACCTCCAGACCTATCAAATTAGAACCTCTGAGCATTTGGCCAAATAATCTGCAAATCTGCATTTCCTTCCTTCCTTCCTTCCTTCCTTGGAATTGAACCCAGGGGAGGTTTAATCACTGAGCTACATCCCCAGCCCTTTTTAATATTTTATTGAGAGATGGGGTCTCGCCGAGTTGCTTAGGGCCTCGCTAAATTGCTGCGGCTTGCTTTGGAATCTCCATCCTCCTACCTCAGCTACCTGAACTGCTGCGATTACTGGCATGCACTACCATGCCCAACATAATCTGCATTTTCAACATACCCTCTGAAATTTGAGAACCATTGCTTTGTCATTTTAGTAGCCTAATATAGAGTTCTTCTAATAAAATGATGCTGAAGCCTTTCTTGCTAATATTTAACTTCAGGAAATCTACCTAGAACCTGCCTAATTAAGAAATCAGTTCTTTTATTATCAATGTGTATAAGAATACTTGAAGAGACCCACATTGAATTGGCTGGCTCTAATAGAGTTCTTAGAATGGGCATATAACTAAGAGCTGATAGTTGGTATCACTGGAGGTCCAGCAGTATTCTTGACAGTAACCAACAGGTTATAGAGATGACCATCATATTTGCATCTTTCTTTGCAAAAGTTTTTACAGTCACTTAGTACTCCCCCTTAGAGAAATCCATCTATGATTTCATAATGGAAATCAGTGGGGATCATGACTTTCAGCATTTGCTTCTGAATATACCCCATGGATTTGAGTTCAAATCAGACACTGGGATCTTGTTGGGAGAAAAATCACTGAAAAATATCCCTTTGTATTTCAATAAGAAACACAGTTGATGGACATCATAGCCATAGCTTTATGTATGACTGCATGTATGTTGTAATTCTACATTACATACAACCAGAGAAATGAAGTTGTGCTCCATCTGTGTACAATGAATCAAAATGCATTCTGCTATCATGTATACCTAAGTAGAATAAATAAATAAATGAAATTTAAAATAAAATAAAAGATATAATCTAAAAAACAAGAAACAGTTCAATATCATTAGTTTTGAAAAAAAAGAATCCAATTCTAGTGCCCTTCTCAGTAATTCTAAGTTTGTTATTCTGTGATTCTCTAGTTAGGTCTTAAGCCGAAGTTGTTTCAAACATGCTGCTATCTCTAGGGTATTTGGAGCAGGCTTAACTTCTCCAGGCCTAGTTGTCAGCTGTCCAAACCCCCGCGAATCTCAGAAGCAATTTTCTCACTGAGTCAAAGCATTATTGAATTGATGGGCCTCCCACATATCTAGGTTCTTGGAGGCTTACATGATTTATTTTCCTGGAGTTATTTATTTATTTGTTTGTTTATTTATTTTGTGGTGCTGGGGATGTATTTATTTATTTTTTGTTACTACAAAACTAACATTAAATTTTTTGACATTTCTTTATTTTATCATGAGTATACTCTACTACCTAGTTAAAATGAATGAATGATTTTGTTCTAAGAGTTTGCATCATTTATACTATTACTTTTAACATTGGCTACATAGGGAACTTTACCAAGCACATACACTGCCAAAGCATAAAGGACACAATCCTGGTTTCCAGAGTTTACAGTATAATAAACTTGCCACCTCTCCAGGTGAGCTCTGCTGCAGGAAACTTCATGTTTTGCTCTTCATAACTTTTTATTAGAACTTGGGCTTTGAGATATGATTCATATACCATTACAATTTCCCTATTTGTAGTCTTCAGTTCAATGGTTTTTGAATATTCATAGAGTTTTACAAACATTAGAACAATCCATTTTAGAACTTTTTCAACAATCCATAAAGAAATCCCACATGCATTAGCAGTCATTATTCATCCCTCTTGCCCACTGGCTATTAGTAGTTGTTACTAATCTGCTTTCGGTCCCTGTAGATTGGCCTATTTTGGGCATTTCATATGAATGAGATCATATATGTGATCATTTGTGATCAGTTCATTCATGTAGCATAACATTTTCAAAGTTCATTCATGTTGCATAATATGTTAGTATGGTATTTCTTTTTATGGCTGAATAATATTAGATGATATGCTTATCACTCACTGGTTGATGAATGGGTTGTTTCTATCTTTCAATATTATGAATAATGCTGCTACAAACATTTCAGTACAAGTTTTTTTTTTTGCAGACATAGCTTTCATTTTCATAGGGTATACACCTAGCACTAGAATTGCTGTTGGACTTTATGAACATTCTAAGTATAACTTTTTAAAATTTTTTATTTTTTGTAGTTGAGATGGACAGCATGCCTTTGTTTATTTTTTATTTTTATTTTTAAAAAATATTTAAAATATTTTAAAAAAATATTATCTATTTGTTGATGGATCTTTATTTTATTCAGTTATTATTTTTATGTGGTGCTAAGGATTGAACCCAGTGTCTCACACGTGCTAGGCAAGTGCTCTGCCACTGAGCTACAGCCAGAGCCCCTAAGTATAACTTTTTGAGGAACTGCCACTCTGCCTTCTAATGTGGTTGAATCATCTTATATTCTTACCAGCAATATATTAGGGATAAAATTTCTCTATATCCTCACCAATGCTTGTTTTGATCTTTGTTTTAATTTTGGCCATTCCAGTGGGTGTAAAGCTGTATCTCATTGTGGTTTGATTTGTATTTCCCTAATGATAATGATATTGGATATCTTTTCTTGTGCCCATTGGCCATTTTTCTGCCTCTTCTTTGGAAAATTGTTGATTCAGATCCTTTGTCCATTTTTGTCATTTTATTATTGACTTGTGAATATTTTAGGTGTTCTGGTTGTTACACCATTGCCAGATATTAATGGGTAAACCTCTCCCAGTGTGGTTATATTTTTACTTTCATCATAGTGCCCTTTATAAAACAAGAATTCACAAATTTGAAAACAGATAATTTATCTAATTTTTTCTTTTGTTGCTGGTGCTTTAGATGTCACATCTAAGAAACTATTGCCAGATCCAAGACCACAAAGATTCACCCCTGTTTCTTCTAAAAGTTTTATAGTTTTAGCTCTTACCTTAAACTATTTGATTCATTTTGTACTAATTATTATATATGATGTGAGACAGAGTCTGCCTTCTTCATTTTGTATGTAGATATCTGGTTGTTTCTGCATCATTTGTTGAAAAGTCTATTATTTCTGCCGTTTAATTGCTTTGGCGCTCCTGTAGAAAATCAGTTGCTTGTTAATATGAGAGTTTATTTTTGGACAATAAATTTAATCCTACTTATCTTTATGACTATTCTTATGCTTGTACCACCATCTCTTGATTATTCTTGCTTTATGGTAACTCGAAATCAGGAAGTATGGCCCTCCAAATTTGTTCTTCATTATTGAGATTATTTTGGTCCCTTGAGTCTCCCAATGAATTTTAGCATCATCTTGGCAAATTCTACAAAGAAACAAGTTGTACTCTGATGAGGACTGCATTGACTCTGTAGAGAGCATTGTCATCTTAATATTGAATCATCATATCCATGAAAATAGAATGTTTTCCCATTTACAATATATAAATCTTTAATTTTTTTCAATAATGTCTTGCAGTTTTTAGTTTATAAGTCTTACACTATCTTGGTTAAATGTAATCTTTTTTTTATTTGGTTATTTTATTTAAATGCGTTTCAAGTCATAGTACATAACCAGAGCTCAGTTTTTCCATTTCTCTGGTTGCAAACCAGATAAAGTCACCCCATTAGTGTCTTCATACATGCACCAGGGGTAGTAATGACCATCTCAAACAACCATCATTACTATGCCCATTCCCCTTTCCTTCCTCCCACCTCCCCCTGCCACGTCTAGAGTTCCTGTATTTCTCCTATGTTTCCCATTCCCACCCCCCTTATGTGTCCTTATCCACTAATCAGTGAGAACATTCGGCATTTGGTTTTTTGGGATTGGCTTACTTCACTAAGCATAATGTTCTCCAATTCCATCCATTTGCCTGCAAATGCCATAATTTTATTCTCTCTTATTACTGAATAATATTGCATTGTGTATATGTACCACAGTTTGTTTATCCATTTATCTATTGAAGGGCATCTGGGTTGCTTCCATAGTTTTGCAACTGTGAATTGAGCTGCTATAAACATTGAGGTGACTGCTGTATTGTAGTGTGCTGTTTTTAAATCTTTAGGGTCTAAGCCAAGGAGTGGGATAGCTGGATCAAATGGTAGTTCCATTCCAAGTTTTTTAAGAAATCTCCAAACTGCTTTCCAGATTGGTTGCACCAATTTGCAGTCCCACCAGCAATGCCTGAGTGTACCTTTTTCACCACATCCTCGTCAGGACTTATTGTTGCTGGTATTTTGGATAGCTGCCATTCTGACTGGTGTGAGATGAAATCTGAGTGTAGTTTTGATTTGCATTTCTCTAATAGCTAGAGATGACAAACATTTCTTCATATATATATTTATTGATTGTATTTCTTCTTCTGAGAAGTTTCTATTCAGCTCCTTAGCCCATTTATTGATTGGGTTATTTGTTTTTTTGGTGTTAAGTTTTTTGAGTTCTTTATATATCCTGGAGATCAGTGCTCTATCTGATGTGCGTGTGGCAAAAATTTGTTCCCAGAATGTAGGTTCTCTGTTCACCTCATTTATAGTTTCTTTTGCTGAGAAGAAGCTTTTTAGTTTAAGTCCATCCCATTTATTGATTCTTGTTTTTATTTCTTGTGCTATAGGAGTCTTGTTAAGGGATTCGGGGCCTAATCCAACGTGATGGAGATTTGGGCCTACTTTCTCCTCAATTAGACGCAGGGTCTCTGGTCTAATTCCTAAGTCTTTGACCCACTTTGAGTTGAGTTTTGTGCATGGTGAGAGATAGGGGTTAAGTTTCATTTTGCTGCAAATTGATTTCCACTTTTCCCAGCACCATTTGTTGAAAAGGCTATCTTTGCTCCAATGAATGTTTTTGGCTCCTTTGTCTAGTATGAGATAGCTGTATTTATGTGCATTACTCTCTGTGTCTTCTATTCTGTACCATTGGTCTATATGCCTATTTTGGTGCCAGTACCATGCCGTTTTTGTTACTATTGCTTTGTAGTAAAGTTTAAGGTCTGGTATTGTGATGCCTCCTGCTTCACTCTTCTTGCTCAGGATCGCTTTGGCTATTCCGGGTCTCTTATTTTTCCATATGAATTTCATGATTGCCTTTTCTATTTCTATAAAAAAGGACTCTGGGATTTTAATTGGGATTGCATTGAATCTGTATAACGCTTTGGGTAGTATGGCCATTTTAATTATATTGATTCTGCCTATCCAGGATCATGGGAGGTCCTTCCATCTTCTAAGATCTTCGATTTCTTTCTTTAGGGTCTTGTAATTTTCATTGTAGAGGTCTTTCACCTCTCTTGTTAGATTGATTTCCAGGTATTTTATTTTTTTGGAGGCTATTGCAAATGGAGTGTTTTTTCTGAATTCTTTTTCAGAGGACTCGTTACTGATGTATAGAAATGCATTTGATTTATGGATATTTATTTTATATCCTGCAACTTTGCTGAATTCATTTATCAGATCTAGAAGTTTTCTGGTGGAACTTTTTGGATCCTCTAAGTATAGGATCATGTTGTCTGCAAATAATGATAGTTTGAGTTCTTCTTTTCCTATTC
>PVHX01029367.1:0-17021 GCA_004024805.1 Geosciurus inauris | reverse complement strand
TTGGTACTGGGGATTGAACTCAGGGGTACTCGACCACTGAGCCACATCCCCAGCCCTATTTTGTGTTTTATTTAGAGACAGGGTCTCACTGAGTTGCTTAGCGCCTTGCCATTGCTGAGGCTGGCTTTGAACTCGCGATTCTCCTGTCTCAGCCTCCCAAAGTGCTGGGATTACAGGCTTGAGCCACCGCGCCCGGCTGGTGTAGACATTTTGGAGAACAACTTCCATCTCTATTAACATTTAAAATTTTTGGAGCCGGGCACGGTGGCACAAGCCTGTAATCCCAGCACTTAGGGAGGCTGAGATTCTCTTTGACAGGAGAATCACAAGTTCAAAGCCAGCCTCAGCAATGGCAAGGCGCTAAGCAACTCAGTGAGACCCTGTCTCTACATAAAACACAAAATAGGGCTGGGGATGTGGCTCAGTGGCCAAGTAAGTTCAATCCCCGGTAGCAAAAAAAAAAAAAACATTTAAAATTTTTATCCAGCAACTCTATTTCTAGGCATCGTTTAAAGAAATAATTCAAGATTCTCTCTCCTTTTTTTTAAGATACTGAGGATTGAACCCAGGGTATCACACATGCTAGGCAAACACTCTACCACTAAATTACATACACCTCTAGCACTTTTAACATTTTCATTTTGAAAAAAAAATTAATTTGCTTGTTTGTTTCTTCATTTATTTTGGTACTGGAGATTAAGCCCAGGGATGCTTTACCACTAAGCTACATTCCAAGGCCTTTTTAAAACATTTTTACTGTTTTTTAAAAAATGTATTTATTTATTGTAGTGCTGGGGATTGAACCCAGGGGTGGTCTATCACTGAACTCCTGGTTAGCAGGGATTACAGGGCACAACTGTGCCCAGCTCAACATTCCTTATAGTAACATTGCTTATAGTAACATTATAGTAACATTGTTTATAATAATTCCCATTGTTAGGGAATACTAACATGAACTATAGACATTTTATGCCAGTTAAAAAATGGAGTAAGAACTTTAGATAAAGAAATAGAAAGATTTTTTAAAAACTATTTAAAAAAGAAAAAGTAAGCTATAGAACCCTATGTATAAGGTGCTCCCATTTATGTAAAAATAAAACAAATACCAAACACCTTAAAAAACCACATTTTCTTATACACACACAAATTCACCGAAGAGTCTAGACAGGACACATTCTAATCAGAGAACAATGGTTAAATGGGGTAAATAGCCAGGCGCGGTGGCTCAAGCCTGTAACCCCAGCACTTAGGGAGGCTGAGACAGGAGAATCGCGAGTTCAAAGCCAACCTCAGCGACAGTGAGGCGCTAAGCAACTCAGTGAGACCCTGTCTCTACATAAAACACAAAATAGGGCTGAGGATGTGGCTCAGTGGTCAAGTGCCCCTGAGTTCAATCCCCAGTACCAAAAAAAAAAAAATGGGGTAAATAAAGATCCAGGGGTGAGGTGTGTGGGAGGTCTTCTCTTACCTGTATTATCTGAAATTCATTTAGAACTATATTCACGTACAGTGAATAATCACAAAGTTTAAAATGAACTAAAATATAAGGGCCGCCATTTTAAATGAAATGAAAGATGTTCAAGACGTTACCAACACCAGGCATAGTATAATCAAGCTCATGGTTGGAAGCAGGAGAAATGGATGAATGAGCATTAGCCTGGAGTAGGATGCATGACTTCAGATTGTCACCCTGCCACTCACTGGTCCTGTGAACTGGCAAGCTGCTTAATCTCTCTAAAACCCTAATTTAAGAACTATCTACCTGGTTTATGGGGTACTACGAGGTTTAAGTGAGAATGTACAAAACACTTTCCACAGAGCCCACCACAGATAAGCATTCCATAAATGACAGCCACTATTTGTGTTAAAATAATAATTTCAGTATTAAAATTAAATCCCTGAGATCATTTCAAAGAGAATCATCAATATACTAGATTATGATTTAGCCTTTATATTAGACATTAGTCTTTTTTAAGTTACCAATTCTGTGAGTTTTGGTCATTAAATTTTAGCACTGGAAAACGTATCTCAAAAGTTCACCTAACACCTGGTGCAGTGGTACATGCCTATAATCCCAGTGACTCAGGAGGCTGAGGCAGGAGGATCACAAACAAGGCCCTAAACAACTTAGAGAAACCTTGTCTCGAAATAAAAAATAAAAAGGGATTGGAGTGTAGCTCAGTGGTATAGTACCCCCAGGATCAATTCCCAGTAACATACATACACACAAAAACAAAAGTAAAAGGAAAGGTGGTCGAAGTGTGGAATACTTGTAAACTTAGCTACTCGGGAGACTGAAGCAAGGAGGAACTCTCGAATACAGGAGACCAGCCTGTACAACACTGCAAGATCTCATCTCAAAAAAAAATAAAAATAGGGCTGGGGTTGTGGCTCAGTGGTAGAGCACTTGCCTAGCATGTGTGAGGCACTGGGTTCGATTCTCAGTGCCACATATAAATAAATAAAATAAAGATCCATTGACAAGTAAAAAGAATATTTTAAAAAAATAAATAAAAAATAAAAATAAAAAAATAAGCTGGGCACAGCAGCGCACACCTGTAATCCCAGCATTTTGGGAGGCCGAGACAGGAGAATTGTGAGTTCAGCAATGGCGAGGCACTAAGCAACTCAGTGAGACCCTGTCTCTATATAAAACACAAAATAGGGCTGGAGATGTGACCCAGTGGTCAAATGCCCCTGAGTTCAATCCCCAGTACCAAAAAAAAAAAGGCAAAAGAAAATGATGTACCTATAGACACCAGCTGGTGCCCTTTTGTCTACCCTCTTATACTTCTGCTCCTCAGGCACGCCCCTCTTCAAGAACTGGCTTCAAATCGCATTTGGAAGCCTAAAACAGTAGCATTTTGTTTAGCTACCTATCTTACTCAACACATAATTATATCTTACTCATCATTATACCAATCATATACTCATCATTATGCCAATCTGTAAAAAGTAAGAGCACCACAAAAAACTAGTGGGTTTAGGGGAAGACAAAATTCAGAGGCAGAGAGCCAGCTTAGCATGCACAAGGTCCTGGGCTCAAGTTCCAGTCATGGGTTAGGGGTTGGGGGTGGAAAAGAGCTCCCTTCAGAAGATAAATAATGCCACAAGTAGGTATATCATAGACCCTAAAGCAGATTCCATCTTGATATATGGTTATATGCTAATCAACACATTTACTAAATGGCTGCTAATACATAATCTTTAGTTAGTGCTATTTGGACCTCATTCTAAAGTTCCAGGTTTCTTTTTTTTTTTTCTTAATATATTTTTTAGTTGTAGATGGACACATTTTACATTTTATCTATTAATTAATTAATTTATTTTATGTGGTGCTGAAATTAAACCCACTGCCTCACACATGCCAGGTAAGCCCAGTCCTGGGTTTCTGATCTCAAGGAGACACCCAACTTTGTGAACATGAGAAAGAATAATTAACAACATAAGATGACACAAAAGAAATACAGGCAACAAATGCTATGGAAGTTCACATTCATATGCATACATACACAGAGTGACTTCTGTACTTCATTGCATGCATCTTTGTACCCCCTGAACTAGGATATAAATCCCTTAGATGCAGTTCTCTTATTCCTTGTTTTTCTATCTAACCCTAATGCCTAATGGTAGATAGTAAGTGCTTAATAAATCAAAATACTCCAGGATCTGCAGTGAATATGCAAATATTTGAGTGAATTATTATAGCAGGGATAATGGGGGGTCTAAGTGAATGGTGGTTAGGGAATTAGTTAAGGTAGTTTTTGCCCCTGGTGTACTTTGGGCTGAAACAGTTTGGAGTGGCAGCCATTGGGAGGCCCTGCTAACCTGCTAGAGGCCTCCCAGAATTCAGGTGAGGGGAGTTGTTTTTGTTTTTGGTCCAACGGATTGAACCCAGAGGCACTTAACCACATCAGCAGCTCTTTTTATTTTTTGAGACAGGATCTGGCTAAATTGCTGAAGATTGCTTTGAATTTCGATTCTCCTGCCTTACCCTCCCTAACTGCTGGGATTACAGGCATGCACCACTGTGTTCAGCTCCAGATTTCAGTTCTTGGTCGGGGGTAGACCAGGCAGAGGAGAAACTTAACTCTGTACTGAATATGGTTTTCTTTACTTCTCAGAGGAGAAAAGTAAGGGCAAGTAAGCTGTCCCTACTTTTTCAGGTTGAGCAAAAATAGTGACCACAGTGGAGTCCTCCCATGCCTGTCATAGCCCTGTCTATCCATATTCCTTCCCTTCTCCCTTCCCTGCCCCATGTGGACTCCAACCATTCTCCTGTCTCCTTACCCCTCAGTCAAGGACAGAAGCCATGCTAGTCATAAACAGTCATCTTTCTGAAGTCCACGCTAGGACCCAGTACTCTAAACCTACCAGGGAAGCAATAATCTGATTTGAAGAAAAGGTTCATCCCTCAAAATTTAATAAGATCACAGAGAGCAAACTCCAAGTTTACCCTGGATGCAATGAAGAGAAAGAACTGTAATCAGATCCTGAATTTTCCTTGGATTTTTTTGGTTCTCTAGGACACAGTACACACTACAGGATTAGTATTTGTCTATCTAGGGGGAAAAAACCTTCAAAATTCATCACCTCCCCTGACTCTGGGCAAATTTGAGCCAATTTTGAACAGACAAAAATCTATAAAGAGTTTTTTTAGTATAGCATCCACTGCCTTCCAAGGAGGAAGTTCTCCTTCATTTCTAACCTAAAGCACTCCTATTAAAATTGAAATTTATTTCTTTAGAAGACAGTGAAGGTAGCAAATTAGCATTCTCTATATCATTAATTCTCAGGTTATTCATGCATGCTAATGTTTGAGACTCACAGCTCTACCTCCTAACCTTTTGAGGCTTCAAGAGACTTTCATTTCTCCAGTGTTAATAATTCTAATTATTTTCTTTCTAATGGGTTCCATGATTTCCCTTCTCCGTCTCTTCATATCTCTCAGGTTTCTTTCTACTCTTTGATTGTTCTTTCCTCATCTGCCCTTTATGTCCCTTCCCCTATCTTCCCATCCTTAAAATCTCCTTGCCTGAATGGACAGAGTCTTGTTTTAGTACCCCCGTTTTTCGGACCTGGCATTCTTCCCTGTAGGAATGTTAATTAGCATGCGGGATTTAATTAATTCAGCAGCTAATTAAAAATGGGAGAGGAAGAGTCAAGAGGAGAAGGGCGGGAGACACAGAGACTGCTTCAGTGCAGAAGGCACCGCAGATGGTTCTGGGTTGGCTGGCACCATGCCACCGCCCCCAACCCCCCCCCCCCCCCGCACACACAGCAAGGGGGAGGGGCAAAAGTGAGGGGCATAGGCTGGCAGAGTCTCTAGACAGGCTCCTTCAGTCCTGCCGCTGCTTTGTGTTGGGAGAGACAGAGAGGAAAAAAACAAGAGAATGGGAGAGAGAGACTCAGACAGACCCACACCCAGGAAGAGCTGAAGAAGCGGGCATCAAACTGACAAACTGAGTAACTCTCCCCTTCTTCACACTGGAAGAAGCCAAGAACAGAGCTTGTTCATCCCAAGAGACAACATGGGGTTCCCTGGCTCCCAAGGACCACTGAGGACAAGATGGGAATACATAGCCACTGAATCTCTGGAGAAAAGGGGATAGCTCACTCTGGCAACCAGGGAGTTCCTCTGCTGCCATTCTCCCCATACCATGCTGTCTCCTCAGCATCAGCAAGCAAGAAGAAAGATAGCTATTGAGAATGAAAGACAGGTGGGGGAGCGGGAGTGGGCATAGATGGGCAAAGATGAGCCGACGGACTAGAGGGAGATGTAAAGGAAGAGGAATGAAGGGTATATAAGAGAAGGGAGAAGTGAGGGAAGACAAAGAAGAAATAAGCAATGGAGGAGAAGGAAGAGAAGTCAGGGGTAGAGGCATGCGTTTTGTTTGCCAAGATGGAAAGAGGGATGGAACGTTCATGCAAAGGACTTCCATCTATTGATCCTGCCCAGTCAAGGTCAGGTAACGGGAAGGGCAGCACTACGGGGAGAAGGCAGGAACAGATCCATCTGTGGGTCAACCAAGCTACCGGAGACAGGGAACTCGTCCTGCGGGATCTTCCTAAACACTGGATATATCTACCAAACCAGGAATTTATCAAAGGCAATGGAGAAAAGCTTCCAAATGAACACAAAAGGAGGCTAGAATGACAGGAGGCTGCAGAATCTGATTCCAGGAGCTCCATCAGGGAGATGGGTGAGGAATGGGGTTTTTAGTAGCACCCAGCTGGCTCTTGAAGAGTGTCATCTGATGCTCTGAGGGGAAACACATCCTTTAAGGGGCTGATCTAAGGATTTAAGGGGTAAGAGTAAAAAGGCTTCACTTCAGAAAGCACCCCTCTAGCGGGAGGCTAGATCTAGGAAGCTTTGGGGCTTAAAGCCTTGGGAGGGGTTAACTAAAGAGGGCAAGAAGGCCTTCCATCAGAGACAGATTACCTAAGACTTGACTGAAAGAAACTGAGAAGGAGAGTGTGAAGCCAGATGAAGGTTTTCTGGTATTAACTGCCACAGAGCTGAATGCAGTAGCAGAGGAGGGTCATTGTAGCTAAGAGACAGGGTTTTTCCAGGCTAGGAATTCTGATTTGATCTCTTTACCACCTAGGGCTTCCTGTAAGAACCAGCAGTAAGTGCATCAAAATTGGGAGAGAGAAAGCAGAAACTCAAGGGCTGTCTATTCTCCAGAGCCCACCCGTGGGGCTAAACCCAAGGCTGGTAGATGAAACAAAGCAGTTCTCAGAGTAAGTTGCCATAGGCTCAAAGTATAGAATACAAATGCTTTCTAAGCCTGTTTTCTAGTCTAGCTTTTAATTAACAATAAAAATGATAACATTTACTAACATACTCAAAATGATGGTTTGACACGAGAGAAAAATTCTATAAGAGGTAAGGCTAGCTCATGGGAAGGAGGAGGTAGTCCAGATAATCTTACATTACTTAAGTGGCCTGGTACTGAAGAATTTGCTGCAAATGAACAATAAAAGAGAATGGAGTTTCCAGAGTTCTAGTATCCACAACAAGCTCTACCCAGTTCTTAGGTATTTAAGAAAGAAGGCTTAAGAGAAGGGGCATACCAGTCAGCTGGAAGATCAATTTGAATCTAGAAAGGGAATTCATCCCCTGCCTTGGTAGTCTCAAAGTCCCTCTGATAGGCTGACCCCTCCCTGGTGAGACAGGCCTCTTGCCCACCAGGCCTGCACATGCCACATCAACCTCACCATGTTTCTAACTTTAAGACTGTCTGTGATCCTAGGGATGATATGGGGACATTGGTTTCCATGGGGTAATAAAGAAAAAGTCAGACCTAGATGTCAGAGGACATAGGTTCTAATGCCAACTCTGATAATGATTATTTGTATGGTCTTGGACAAACTATTTCTCCCTGTAGCACCTGTGAGTGGAAGAAAACAAAAACCAACCCATTTTAGCTATAGTATGTTCAGCACCTAGAGAATAGTTAAAACTTATTACTGTTCCAAAGGATTCTAAAACTAAAACATCTCTATCATTCATTACAACAAACATGTACTGAGCCTAGCCTTTAAGAGAGTTTGTGTGTGTGTGTGTGTGTGTGTGTGTGTGATGCTGGGGATTGAATCCAAGTCTTTGTACATGCAAGGCAAGCACCCTACTAAGCTATATCCCCAGCCTTAAGAGAGAGTTCTTTTTTTTTATTCACTTATTTATATGTGGTACTGAGAATCAAACCCAGTGCCTCACACGTGAGGTAAGCGCTCTACCACTGAGCTACAACCCCAGCCCAAGAGAGAGTTCTTAACAGAGATCTACATTACATAAGAATCAAGACCCTAAGTAGAGTCCCATAAATAGGACATGAGAGATGAGTAAGAAGGGCAGCAAGAAAATCAGCTGAGAAAACAAAGAGGCCACTGGCCCATCTGAGTCCACCAAAATATACCCTTATGAAGGCAGGAAAGGTAGGCAAGCAAGAGAAAGGTTTATACTGGCACCTTCAAGTCTCAGATAATAAAGCAAAACAAGTGGTGCTCGAGCCCACTCTTCACTCTGGCTCTTTCCAGGGTTCTGGCAAACTCTTGACTCTCTCCCTAGTCCAAGAGTCAGCTTTGTCTCACATATGCTGGAAAAATGGAAGTCAAGACATTCTGGGACTGCCACTAAAGCAAAGGAAAATCTCCTCCCACCAGCAGACAAGGAGCCACACTGTCCACATTGTGGACAATTCCCAAGACATGCATAAGGAAAAGACTCAGCACTACTATTCAGGGAGTTACTGGAATCTATTAATTTATAAAGAAAAATTTGATAAGAGAATTAGCCATCTTAGAAACTGGATAGCTTTACAATCAACAACACTGCTGACTTAGCTGAGGGGTCCAGGGTAATGGTCATGCAATGAGAAGTCTCCAGATAAAGTTATGTGGTAAGCTAAGGTTAAGAGTCAAGGTAATGATGAGTTTGGGCTATATTCTGGAAAGGCCAAATAATAAAGAGAACTATGGGCCGAGTGGGACAACCACATAAATTCAGCTGAGATAAAGGAAAGATATAAAAGAAAAACAGAAAGCAGACTATAAGAGTGGGCCAAGGTCCTACAGACAGAATTGTGCTCAGCAATGACCCGTCAGCCAGGGTGCCCAGGGAGGTGTCACAGCTGCCCCAGCAAGGACCTTCTGAGAACTCAAAAGATCAATAGTAGAACATCTCCTGAGGGACCACAGAACAGGTTTTAAGAGCATAGTGTTCCTCTAGTCTTGAAAATACACGATAACATAGGTACAGCTATCCTTCACAATCTAAACCAAGTTTCTGATAATGCCCTTAATATCTGAATTCTTGCTACTCTCTCCCAGTACGTGGAACCATATTGTATAGACTCACATAACACAGAATCCCTGCCAGCTAACTCTCATTATCCAAATCCAAGAACTGAACAGGTATGGATAGTAAAGAATACTTTTCCTCTCCTATCTCCACCCATTTTCTGTACAGTCTTGTGATTCTCCCAGCCTAGTCTTCAATGCTGGCCTCTTAAGTTTTCCTCACCCCATTCTCTTCCAAACCACTCTCACTTACAGCCCCCTTATATTAGGATAGCCACCTGGAAGATGCCAAGGGTGAAAGAGACTAAAGGGGGGGGGCAGTAGTAAGGTACAGTATAAATTTTAGGTAGGAGAGTGGGATAGAGATCATGCAGAAATAGAGAAAGCAAGAGAGTGGGAGCAGGGGGAGGGGAAGAAGATGGCACTGCAGAAAAAAGAGCGCCACAAAATTAATTTGAGGAAGGGAACAGTAGAGGAGACGTCGGTGGAATAACAATCAGGCAATAGAGGGCTGGGGAAAGGGGGAGGGCAACAGGGTGGGAAGGAATGATGTTGGGGAGGAGTGTCTAGCCTGCAGAGCAACATCAGCACCACCTATGGGTATGGTGAAGGGTTACAGACAGCAACAAAGAGGCCCCCCGCTTGGGCATGGGAGTCTGGGGTGCAGGTAAGGAAGAAGCCATGGCTTCTGCCCTTCAAACCTCTCAGTAACACAACATGCAGGCTACAATAAATTGTATATGGCTCTCCTGGGAAGAGAGGGACTTAACAAGGTAAAGGAGGGAGGAGAGAGGACTCCTGGCTTTTTCCATTCCAAGGGGGTTTCCCCCTCAGAATTCAGGCAGTATAAAAGAGAAGGGCATGAAAGGGGAGGAATGCCAGGGACTGAAAAGAATTTAAGTGTCTGCTTCTTCTTTCATTTGCTGGAAAAAGGATTTTATCTTTATTTCCAAGTGATTTCCTTTCCCCACTAGATGTTGGAGAGTACAGCTCCCTCCCTGGGGCAATGGATGCCCCTCACTCAGCTGCTTCCTCCCAGCATTGCCTTGAAACTCCCAACCACCATTAGAAAGCCCCAGGGAGCCACCAAGCTTGAGAAATAAAGGAAGGAAAAGGTCCCCCCCACCAGTCAAACAGCCCAAGGGGGAGGACAGGGAGAATGAAAGAGAGAATGCAAAAGCTCTGCAGAGAGAGGGGAGGGAAACGTGATCAGTAGTATTTGTTGTGCTTCCAGGGAGGAAGGATCCGTCACATTTTTAATAATAATAAATACATGAAGACAGATTTGCCAGCAATGCTCAGGCTCCTTGGGAAGGGTGGGGGAAGGGAGCCAATGCAGCTGCAGTGCAGACTAGTATCTCCCCCTCCCCTCCCCCATTAGATAGGCTCAGTATCACAGCAGCCTTCCCCTCCCCCTCTAACCGCAGTCCTCCCCTTCACAGCCCACCCTTTCTATGGTCCCTTCACACAGCTCTGCCCCTCCCTCCCCCACTTCTCTCTCTACTCCCCCAACCCTATCGTTTCAGCACTGGTCCTCATTTAACACAGCCTTACCCTAGCTCAAAGAAGCCCTAGCACTACCCATGTTAGTTCTGTCCCCCCAATCCTGAGACCTCACTCTTTCCCACCAGTGACCTTCACTAGCTGAATAGCAACCTCGCCCATACAACACTCCACAGAAGTCCGGCACATCTCAGCATTTCCTGGATTCTACCAAAAGTGATTCCTTTTTCCCATTTTTATCTCAATGTGACCTCCTCTCTCTCGCCCTTAAATATAATGGCCATGAAATGTGCTTGTGTTTAGGGGGTGTCAAGACCTCAGAACTCAGTGACTACTGCCACCTATTGACCCAAATTTGTTCAAGATAGACCTTTAATACACTTCTTACACAGCGACACTCTGTTATTTCAAAAGCATCAATAGCTTAAACATGCAAAGGCATGGCTCTTGGGGCTTCTCTGAGACCCTCTGAACAATGAGATCAAAGAAATACAAAAGCAAGACTGGGCAGAGAGCCAAAGCAATGATGCCTTTCTCTATGAAGAGACAGAAAAAGAGGCCCAAGGAATGAAAAAGCAACTTTATGCCTCCTCTAGGGTCTACAAGCAAAGAGAACAGGGGACAGAACTTTTCTCAAGCACTGGCAAAAATCTTGTGCATCACAATGAGTGAGGTTTCCAGAACAGAAGGCAGAATTTAATTGATATGCCTTCAAAAAGTTGGCCAAATACTTGGCTTGCACTGGGGTTTACAGAGCTAACTGATCTCAGGAAAGATGAGGGTCACTGAAGACTGTGCCAATTCTCAATCTGTACCAATCAGGACTGAGAAAGAAACTAGGCTCCAAGGACAGATCTATACCATGCAGTTCTTTGGGGTTGTTTAGTATGTGTCTTCCACCAACCCAGGCAACAAATGAGATGTGAGCATGAACTCTCCATGGTGCTGAAAATTGATTAACTGCAACCAGGTCATCAAGGTATTCATGAAGATTGTTGTGAACTCCTGACAGACATTTCCCCAGCCCTCATAACATCCTACAGAACAGCTTTTTGAAGCAAAAACAGGCCTTTGTCAATCTCCCTTACCCACTGCCTAAGATGAAATACCAAAACAGAGATGCTAAATTACTTGTTTAGAATAAAGCCATGACTCTCATCATCATGTGGTAACAATGAACAGGTGCTCAAGTGCACTAATGACAGATATTTAGTGAACACTGGAAATAATCTGTTATCTTTTGACATTCATGTGCTCTGAGTATCAGAGAACAGAATCCAAGTAAGAGAAAGAAGAAAAGTGAACAACAGAAGAGGCATAATCCCTGAAATTCTTAGTTCTCTTGCTCTACTACACTAACAGTGGTTCTCAAACTATGTTCTATGGAATTCTGAAGGTTCCTTAGAGGTCCTCAGGAATCTTAGGGAAAAGGGGTCATAAGAACATGGAACTCCAAGACTTTTCACTCCCACTTCAACCATAGTTAACCCCAGTCATGCCTGTTTCACACACCAAAAAACCACATAAAATTCTATCAAACAATATACTCTAAATATTGTTTGATTTTGGTACGAATGGTCCCAGAAATAATAATTCTAACAATTACTGTAATGATTGTTAATCCTGTTATAATCATGAATCCTGTTGAAAGGTCAGGGCAAACAAAATATTTTAGAATTAAAAACTCAAGGTTAAAAATTAAGGTTCACAGGGGCTGGGATTGTGGCTCAGTGGTAGAGCACTTGCCTCGCATGCGTGAGGCACTGGGTTCGATCCTCAGCACCACATAAAAATAAATCAATAAAGATATTGTGTCCACCTACAACTAAAAAATATTTAAAAAAAAAAATTAAGGCAGGGATTTTATCTGTTTTGTTCACTTCTATGCCATTGAGAGGCCAGTATAGTATCTGGAGCTTGTGGTTTCTTTGAAGGCCAGGCCTCTAACAGAAATGGGAAAATAGGGAGGGAGGAGTTGGAGGTTATAAATTGCCTACACAAACACTTAAGACTTTCAAGAATTGTAGGGCAGTTGAAGTTCTCCATTTCCCATGTTTCTCTGGAACAGGTGCTCCAATTTACTAGTCATGTGATCTTTAACAAACTGTTCAACCTAAGGGTCTCAGTTTCCACGATAGCAAAATGGAGATGTCATACATTTTGTAATGATTAAGTGTAAAGCACTTAGGTAAGTGGGTAATACAACTTAAAACCTTTTCAAATAAAGAAAAAGAAATCCCCTAATCAAAAAGTCTTAATAAATTAAATAAATAAATTAGAAACTACTAACAGTAGTCCTAAGAAATGAATGTGGTAGTTCTAACCAAAGCATTTTTAGCTGAGCCACTTGTCTAATTAGTTCATTCAAAAAGGAAAAGAATCTCTAAATCTATTCTTGTGGCTCTTTGTTTCAATTCACTTGAACAAACAAAAGTATGAGAGACTGGGGCATGTCAGACTCCCTCAGATCTGCCAGAGACTAAAAGTGAGAGGTCCCAAAAGCAAGCTCATCCTGGTATCATTCATAGAAGCTCTAGGCTCTTTGATTTGGAAGGAATCCCAGAAATTCAAATGTATTCATTTCTCAGCTGAGTAAAATTAAAGGCTAGAAATGTTAAGTGATTTGCCCAAGAATACAGAATTAGCAGAAGAGAGCCACAAATTCAGTTTTCTAACTGATTTCTAGCAGGCTGCATCTGACTGAGAATAAATCTTTGCCCCAAACAGGCAAACAAGTATAAACCCAAATTTACAGAATTTAGAATCAACAAAAACTTTAGTGATATAATGACCCCAAATTATATTCCTGTCCATGATACTGCACAAGGAAACCAGAAACTAAATCCAGATGTTCACGAGACAAAGCCTTTAAAAATACTCAAATGAATTAATTCTGTAAACTCAATACCTCTTTTTAGCCCTTCTTTCACTTTCTCCCCCCAACAGAGGCATTCTCCAGATAGAATACAACATCTCAGATTTGTAACCCGCTGGTCTCCTGACTGGGGCTGGGCTGGTATTTCTGTGGAACTTACATTCTTTGCTCTATTCAAGGTAGGAATTTTCTGTCTGCCTGCGTTCTAGCACCCTTTTGCAGTTCTCTGTAAAAGGTCTGGCCTTTACTGACTCTGGTAACTCAGGCCTTCGATGAAGGAGGGTCAAGGAGGCTGAAAAACAAGACTACACAACTCTTTGCTCTACTCAACTCATTCACTCTATTATTCCCTACAAACTCAATAACTGACCAAAAATCAGCTCTATGTTCATGTTATTTCAGAAATAAACAGAGAAGCAAAGACAAAATTAATTCTTGCTGATGTGAAAAGGTTCTTATTTTCAATTATAGTCAAGCACCAATGGTTTCCTGAACCACTAATGCCACCTGGTGGCCAGGCTAGATACATTAAGGCAATCTAAGATCCACACATTTCAGGTATTGTACCTATATTATTACAAGTCATACATGAAGTTGTGGCAACATGGGCTGGGAACGGTTGATTATTCTACTCTATACTGTCAATTTTTTTTTAAATAACCAATTTCTAGTTTATGGGGAAGTACTTATCAAAGAAAATTTATAAAGCCAAATTTCTTGAACTTCCAAGAAAAATTTCATCTTTCCCTTTCCACCACCCATTCAACAAAAATACCCCACATACTCAGCAATTCCATCACTCAATACATGTGCAAACGGGGCTTTAATTCAGACGTAAGATTTTATTAAAGATCTTTCCACATATCCAAAGCAAACAATGAATTCCAAGGAAAAAAACCTACATACAGTGAAAACAGAAGTATCCCAGGATGACAAAAAATACATAAAACATGTACACCCAGAATCAGCGCCGCCTCGGAAAACCTGAAAGGGAGGGAAACCAAGAATGAGGCAAAGGACAGTTGGAAAAGCTGAAAGACAACAAAAGAACATTTAGAGAG
The DNA here is from genome assembly GCA_004024805.1 of Geosciurus inauris. Classification (NCBI taxonomy): domain Eukaryota; kingdom Metazoa; phylum Chordata; class Mammalia; order Rodentia; family Sciuridae; genus Geosciurus; species Geosciurus inauris. Next base: position 2,777 of record PVHX01029367.1, on the reverse strand, counting down.
GGCTCAAAAGGGGTGGGTTCTTAATAGTACTCTGTATCTTTCCAAGACAAAAGACTAGAAGAATGAAATTGAAATGGGTGACCCTTATAGTTCTATTTAAGGAAATCTAATAGGAGCTGTGGGACCTCAGAGATGGAATCTAGAGATTCTTTTTGTGAATGATGCTGAGTTCTGGCTTGGGAAAGAAAAAAAAAAGAAAAGCCCAAGAAAAGATTAAAGCCCAGTATGAAAGGGACACTACAGGGGTTGGTGAGACAAATCCTGAGGGGTGGCATCTCAATATCAATTCCCTACCTTGTACTTGATCACCTAACTCCTAGAAGTACACTGACCTTTTTTCTTCCGACCTTTCTTAAGTATCTTCTTCCTCTTCTTAACAGGATTCTGATTCTGGAGACAGACAGAGAAGTGAAGGAAAGGCAGTGTATTTCCAAGTGCCAGCATCCCTTCCCAAGTTCCTCATGGTAGTAAGTTCCAATACATTTGGCTGAAAGCATGACAGCTGCCTCCTACAACTGTATCTCAACCTCACCTCATCAAGATGAGCGGCGGTTCCTCCTGTCAATGCACTGATGTCACTGAAGTGCGTGAGGGAATGAAGCTGTGAACTCATGACATTTGCTCGTTTTCGTCGTCCTCTCTCTCGCTTACTGACACTTAAACGTACCATCATGCTTTCTTCATAGTTAATCCTGTCACAGAAAGTCAGACATTGATTCCAGCAGACTCAAACGATGGTGGTGAAAAGCTCTAGTCCAGAACCTGGGCCTGGGCATTTACTCATCCTGGCTCAGAGTAGTAAGGAAATTTCATAGCAGATCAATACAGTATTTAGTAAAGTCATTTAGAATGTTCAATACCAATGAAATGTTATCTGTGCTAGAGCTTCTCTCATCTCTAGATACAAATCCATAGCCCATCCTTACAACTACTGAAGATATTACATCAGAATTTCTTTCTTTCTTTTTTTTTCGTATTGGGGATTGAATCCAGGGGCACTTTACCACTGAGCTACATCCTCAGCCCTTTTTTTAATCTTAACTTTGAGATGGGGTCTCAAGTTGGTGAGGCCTTCACTGAACTGCTGAGGCTGGACTCAAATTTGCAATCCTCCTGCCTCAGTCTCCTGAATCAAGAAAATTCTTTTATTTTAGCTCTATAAGTAGGATTCATCGCATGAATGGGCCCATTCATGCAAATCTGTCAACTGTAGAGTCTGTACATGAGCAAAGTTGATGAGCCTATATTGAAGTTACAATTGCTTTTCTACTTTTCCTCCCTGAATTTATACAGCATTCTCAATGCTACTATAAAAACCTGCTTTTACTGCCTTCATTGAAAAAGTAAGAACTGTGACAGTGAAACACAGGCTATTAAAGCCCTACAGGGAACTGCATTTATTCCTCTCCATACAGCGTTTCCTTGAGTCTAAACGGAATTGGGGAGAAAAAAAAATTTTCCTAATCCTTATCCCATACTTCAAATTCTAATTCTTAGAACTATCATCCCAAATTTTCCACTCCACTTTCTATATGATGTTGATTGTCTTGACACCAGAATTAACCCTAATTTACCCTAAGTATGAAAACAGATCTCTATAAAGTGGAAATAATTTCTAATTGTAAGAGCTCAGACCTATGTTGGTCCTCTTGACTCTGGCGAGTGACATGAGGATGGCGAGCATCTCGGATTTCCTCTGGAGCATCTGAGTACTGCTCTTTAAGTTCACGAATGACAGAACTGCTCAATGCCCGTCTCTTAGCTCGTTCCAGACGCTTTTTCTCCCGCTCAGCTTCTGTTTCATCTATGTGATAAAAATGCACAAGTGTTATCCCAGAACCAAGAAAAGGAGAAAAGAAACACAACTCATTCCAAGGAGGCAACAGCCACAATTCATACCATAATGTACTGGAACCAAGCGTGGTGGTACATATTTCTTGGATACTCCTTTTGTAGATTTCTTTCCTGAAGCCTCAGACTGGCCATCCTCTGTTTCATCTTCCTCTTCATTCTCAGAGCTCAACTATAAAAGAAACAATGCCTGCTAACTTAGGAAGCATTCATCAGACAAGTGAGAAGAAACCCCAAAGCTGTAGTAGTACCCTCAGGAAATAGACTACAAACAAAAGGGAGAAAAGGGAACCTCATACTGAACCATTCTAAGGTAAACATCAGAAAGTCAAGTTACAGGTGACCATCACAAGGTTCATGTATATATAGCTCCTTCAGGAAAATTAGGAGGATAATGCCACCCTTTACCTTGCTTATCATATTGCTGGGATGAGGCTTAAAACGAAGTGGGTCATTCTCACCTGAAATACAAAACCCAAGAGATTTTAAAAGATTTGGAATTTGATGATGATCCTCACTTTATGATGATCCTCCCACTTACTGAGGCTGCCTGTCACTGCAGTCTTAACCAGTTTGTCAATTTGATACTTCAGTTTTTGGTCCAAGGGACGAAGCTTTTCCAACACCTACAATGCAGGAGTTAAAAAGGATTACATTCCTTTCCCCCAAATCAAGCACATATCAGAGTTCCCTGTGTTGGGAGAAAAATACTTTTTAAAAAATTTGGAAGCCGGGCGTGGTGGCGCATGTCTGTAATCCCTGCACTTTGGGAGGCTGAGACAGGAGAATCGCGAGTTCAAAGCCAGCCTCAGCAACGGCGAGGCGCTAAGCAACTCAGTGAGACCCTGTCTCTACATAAAACACAAAATAGGGCTGGGGATGTGGCTCAGTGGTTCAGTGCCCCTGAGTTCAATCCCTGGTACCAA
>PVHX01029366.1:0-17023 GCA_004024805.1 Geosciurus inauris | reverse complement strand
GGAGTGTAGTATCTTGGTTTGTTTGAGTCACTTTCTTCCCTTGTTTTCTCATGATGTTTGTGTGTCTTTCCTTCTAGCTCTGCTGATCCAAGGTGTTACAGTTTTAACTCCTATATGGTTATAGTTTCCCTGCAGGGTTTTGTTACCTCTCCTCCAGTAGGTGGCGTTGTCCGTTGTTTGCTGGACTTTCCCGGCTGGTATCCTTGGTACTGGTTCCAGGCCAAGGTGAAACTCCGGGCCGCTGGTGGAGTCGCTGTTCCACCATGGCCAAGGTTTGCTCCCAGGTGTTCACCTGCGCCCCCTGGTGTGTAGGAAGTTCTGCTATGTTAGAGGGTGGTCCACAAAGAACAATAGCTGGGGTTCCGCTCAGGAGACAGTCAGTCCACAGTAGCAACTGCTAGCGGTCTCTCGCAGTTGGGTGGGCACTGGGGCCAGGCACCCCGTGCGGAAGCAGGCCTGGCACGCCCGGGATAAACTCCAGGCTGAGGCCCTGGGCCGGATCCCCCACCACAACTGCACTCCACCGGTCGGCGCCGAAGTCACTCCTCCTGGCTACTGCTGCCTCCCGGTGGCCCTGGTCCCACACACGCGACCGAGACTCCTGCATGGGGCGGCAAGCTGCAGACAGCTGCCAAGAAACTGCTTGGAGAATGGCACCCCGCTACTTCCAGTCTCAGTCTCAGAGAGCCGGCGCCCTGGGCTGAGGCCCGGGCTGCAACTGCGTTTCTCTGGCCAGCGTGAAGTCACGCCTCCTGGCTACCGCTGCCTCTCGGTGGCCCTGTGCTCACACACGCGATCGAGACTCTTGCGTGGGGTGGCAAGGCGCAGAGAGCTGCCCAAAAACTGGTTGAAAGAGGGCACCCTGCTACTTCCAGTCTCAGTCTCGGATAGTTGGAGCCCTGGGCCGAGGCCCGGGATGCGACCGCGTTTCTCTGGCCGGCGCCGAAGCCACGCCTCCCGGCTACCGCTGCCTCCCGGTGATCCTGTACACACACACACACACACACACACACACACGAGCAAAATTCCTGCGTGGGATGTTGAGCCGCAGAATGATGCCAGGAAGCTGGCTGGAAAATGGCGCCTCCACCACTTCCAGCCTTGGTCCCTGAGAGCCTAGCGCAGAGTGGACTGTTTAGGCCGCCATCTTGGAACCGCCTCCTGTATTTTTCTTTTTACTGGGGATTAAACCCAGGGGTACTCTATCAGTGAGCTACATTCCTATCTCTTTTAACATTTTATTTTGAGACAAGGTCTTGCTAAGTTGCCCAGGCTGGCCTTGGACTTGAAATCCTGCTTCATCCTCCCGAGTCACTTGTATTATAGGACTGAACCCCTGTGACAGGCCTAGGACTGTTTTTAAATAATTAACTACAAGAAAATAAAAAACAATAATAAACTAGCTGATCTGTTTTCTGATCACCTGAAAAATTAACCCATAACCTTTTAAGGAATTAAGCTACAAAAAAATGATAAATATACATGTATAATTTGTACAAAGCAAAACTCTTAATAGTAAAACTATTTTATTCATCTACTAATTATTGTAGCCTAGGGAACTGTCTGGAACACAATAAATTAAAATATTTACTCAGTTAATAAATTCATATGCTAAAATCATTTTCTGCTATTGCTCCTTCTCAATTATTCACCAGCAAGGCCTATTGTTAAGAATCATTATTGGGGTGAGGGGGGTGTTCTAGCTTTAGGATATCAAGCTTTGAATCTCTATTTATTCTCAGCCCTTACATTCTCATCTCGCGATCTCTTACTTCTCCTTAAACTGTAAATCCACTTCATAATGTCTGCTAGTACTCAGCCTTCTTAGCTTCACAAATTTAATTACTCATTCCAGATGCAAAATAACAAAGTCACAGAATAAAAGAAACTAAATTCCACTGACCAACATTAAAAAACTTTCAAAACTTGGCCTTAACATATTTCTCAGATTTCTCTCTTCTTGTACTTTTTGGCCTAATCAACTTAGACACCAAGAAAACTTCACTGTTTCTTGATTCTATGCCTTTTGAAATATTTCTTGTTTGAATAATTGCCTCATTTTCCAACTGTTCATTGAGGTACTATAAATATTTTGAGCCTTAGCTCAACCACACTTCATTTCTTGATTTACATTAATTAAAATAATTTAAAATCACTTCCAAGAACCCAGAATACTTTACCTAATACCCCATTTAAGGAAATGTGTGTAATAGGGCATTCAGGTACCAACACTCTTGAACATGAAAGAAATATGATTGTTCTTTAAGTTAAATTTGTAAAAAGCAATGTATATTGAAGAGAATAAAGTTAACTTCTAAAGAAATTCTGGCTCATAGCCAGACCACGATAAAGCAAAGGCATTATGAGATGTTTAAAAATATGTAGAGTTGATGTGGTGGCACATACCTGTAATCCCAGTCACTCAGAAGGCTGAGGAAGGAGGAGCACCAGTTTGAGGCTAGCCTCAGCAACTTAGTGAGGCTCTATGTAACCCAGACAGATCCTGTCTCAAAATTTTAAAAGTAAATAAATAAAAAGGGTTGAGGATATGGCTCAGTGGTTAAGCACCCCTGGACACAATTCTGGGTACAAACAAAACAAAACAAAACAAAAACAAAAAACCCAACCTTTTAAAACATGTATATATGTATATACAAAACATGTACATACAAAAATATGTTAATATGAAATAATTATATTAACTAGAAAAAAGGTGATGAGAAATGGGAAAAATTCAAATACTCAGGAATAAAAAAGTGAGTAGGGGCTGGAGGTGTATAGTGTTTTCTTAGCATGCTTAAGCCCTGAGTTTGATATCCAGCAATGCTCTCCCCACAAAAAAAACAAACACATACACACTTTGGTGAATATATCAATGTTCACAGCAGTATTACACAGAATAGACAAAAAGTGAAAACAACCTAAATGTCCTTCAACAGATGAATAAGTAAAGAAACTGTGGCATAAATATACAATGGGGTATTATTCAGTTTTAAAATGGTATGAAATTCTTACACATGTTACAACCTGAATGAACTTTGAAATCATTATGTTAGTGAAATAAGCCAGACACGAAAGGACAAATACTGTCTACTTATATGAGGCATCTAAAACAGTCAAATTCATAGACATAAAATAGAATAGCAGTTGCTAGGAGATGGGGTGGGAGGAATGTAGAGCTAGTGTTATATGAATACAGAGTTTCTATTAAAGGATGATTAAAAAGTTCTGGAGATAGTTTTGATAGTTGAACAATAATTACAATATACCTAATTCCTCTGGGCTGTTCACTTAAAATTTGTTAAAAAGATCAATTTGTTATGAAATTTTTTAATTATATATATAAAAAGTGATAAGAGTTGACAGGTCTCACCCAAACACTGGCCCAGGTAGAGATGACACATGTCTATATAATGGAAAAAAAATTTACTATGAAAAATTAGCAAATGAAACTATCAGAATCCAGTATAATTAAATAATGAAAAGATAATTCCCAGCTTCCTAAATTCCAAGTGTGAAGTGGGTATACTAAATCAAATATATGCTTTTTTTTTGGTGGGGGGGAGTGGGCAAGCAACAGAAGCTATGAACAAGGAGCTTTAACTATAAAACCCAAATTTTATACTACTGCAATTCTCACACATCAGAATATAAGAAAATGCTAGGTGAAAAATAATATGGTAAAATCATCTGCATACCTTCTGAAGATTGATAGAACTACTAAGTATTTCCAAGTATCTACTATATTCAAAGCAGTATGCCAGAAATTAAAAATTAAGAATATTATCATCCTCACTTTTTAGAAGTACAATCCAGTTATGGATTAGTTAACAATAAAAAGGTAAACATAATATAAAGCAACATACATTGGGTGCAAATTAATGTTATAAACAATAGATTTTAAAGAAGATAATAGAAAGAAGAAATTTCTAGAAAAAATATGACAAAACTGTTCTATAAGCTTCCTCTGCCCCTCCACCCACCCAGTACGAGGGATTGAACCCAGGGGCACTCTACCACTGAGCCATGTCTCCAGTCCCTTTTACTTTTTATTTTGAGACAAGGTTTCACTAAATTGTTGAAGCTGGCTTCAAACTTGCAATCCTTCAGCCTCAGCCTCCCAAGTCACTGGGATTATAGGCACGTGCCACCATACACAATAACTTTCTTATAAACTGGTCTGTGGATTTCAAGAAGTATCAGTTCTCTGCTTGATTATTTTATATATCTATATCTATGTATGCAGATATAGATATATATCTATATATATAAAATTTACTATCAGATACCATAATCTGTATTCAATTTCTTGTAAGCAGGCTTATCACACCAATGGGCTATGAGCCAAGAGAGAGTATCCACTTTGCTTATATAATTCTGTAAATAAAGAAGTATTCTTGAAGACCTAATAAACTGAAATGAATATTCCCATAAGTTAAGCACTCAGGAGTACTGCCCAGTATAGATAATAAATACAAACAATTACTGTTTAATATTTGCCAACAATAATAACTTTGGGGGAGAGGGATGTGATAGAGAGGAGGGATTATTATTTTCTTCCATCTTAAAAATATTAGCATTATGGACATGGCAGGCATTCAATAATTACTTGCTACTTTTATTTCAAGATAATTCTATACTTTCTAGGTGATCTAGAGCATGCTTTTGAGGTTTGTTGCAGAAGGAGATATGTTAAATGAAACATGAAATAATCTAGAACCAAGAACATTGTCAGTTATAGTGAAATTTCAGTACTCAGTAGATTTCTAGGGAGTTTTTGGTTTTGGTTTCCACAATTTCTCTTTCCTGGAAGAGGTCCAGAAGGTATTAGCTCACATTGGAGTAGTCAAGTAAAATTTTAACTCAATTTATATGTACTGTACAATTTAATCATCATAATCCAAACTTTAAGAAATGTGAAATTAAAAATTTCAAGACTGTCAAAGACAATGAAATTCAACTACAGGAAAGAATTGATTTCAAATACAATCTGGAGAAAATAACTTTCTGATCACATACAAGAGCAGAGCAAAAACAAAGTTAGTACTTTTAATAGATGAAAATCAAAACAATTATTCCCCAGACAATAGCTAGTAGAGTCCTAGATAGAGCCATCAGTTGTCAACCAAAATCATAACTAATGACTAATTTTTTATTGGAGATAATATAAATTAAATGATTTTAATTTTTCCTAGAAAATGAATTTTATTGCTCATTTTATTGAGCATTTTATTTAGTTTTAAGACATTTTATTCTAAAAGAGAAGTTACCATTTTTGTAGCCTATGTACAGCTGTAATTAGGAGAAGAATGAAATTTTAAGTAAAAACTTCAGACTGCCCGAAGGTAGAATCTCATTTTCCCACATAATCATAAGAAAGTAGCATAGCATTAATCATTTCCTATCCTATGCTACCATGGAATCATGTGATTCTATTATACCACTTATCACATTGACCTGTTTTTCTAATATTCTAGAAAATTAACTCTGGCAGTTTTGAATCAACTTGTTATCTGTAAAGAAGCCACAATTTCTACCTGTTAAAAAATGAAAGAAGACCTGAAGGAAAAAAAAAAACCATTAATGATTACAATAAGGGGATGACACACATACATTTAAATTCAAGAATTAAACTAAAGGAGACTGCATAATACTAGACTGAACACCATGAATGTAGTGTGGCAATTATACCTGATACTTCACTTAGAGATTATACCTTAGAGTAAGCATAAGATTCAAAACAAAAGTCTATTATCCATATAGTTGGCCTCAATTCAAAAATGCATTTTATGTGGAAAAAAAGAATAGATTTTCACTATGTATGCTCCAAGTATTTAAACTATGACTCATAATATTTAATTCATGTGATTGAATACACTAAATACATTAACAACTCCATCTGGTACTCAGCTAGGAAAAACAAAATCAATTTCTTCCAACATTAAAAGAACCAGATGCTTTACAAAGAATACTTAATTGAATATTATCCCTAGATAATTCCCAATAATTTATAGATAATTTATCATATTATTGATAATTTATCAAATTTCTTAAGATAGTTTTGGTACTACAAGATTCCTTCATAAGTGCTAACTCCATCTTTTTATTTTTAAAAAACATTATCTACATCCTCATGTTCACTGCAGTATTATTCAAAATAAACAAGATAAGAAATTGACCTACGTGTCCATCAGTGGATGAACAGGTGAAGAAAACATAGTATTTACAAAATGAAATATGGTATACCCCTGTCAAAGATCTAGTTCCAGGACCCCACACAAACCGCTGTGCATTGTTGGTGAGAATGTAAAATGGTGGACAGTGTGGAAAACAGTATGACAGCTCCTCAAAAAGTTAAAAATAGAATTACCATCTGTGTTACTCATCTTTCCATCTCTCTGACAAAACACCTGAGATAGGTCTAGGGTTGTAGCTCAGGGGTAGAGCACTTACCTAGCATGTGTGAGGCACTGGATTTGATTCTCAGAACTGCATATAAATAAGCAAAATAAAGCTCCATTGACAACTAAAAAAATTTTTAAAAAAACAACGCCTGAGATAAACAACTCAAAGGTGGAAAGGTTTACTTTAGCTCACAGTCTCAGAAGTTTCAGTTCATGGTCATTTGGCCTGATTCTTTTGAGCCTATGGCAATACAATACATCATAGTGCCGGAATGTATGATGGCGGAGTCCTGTTCACCTCGTGGCTCCTCCTCGTGGCTTCCAGGAAGAAAAGAGTGAAGAAGGTGCTAGGGTCCCAATATCCCCTCAAGGGATGCCTATGTGCTAACTTTACAAACTAATTCTCACACTTGAATATGTACTAGAACTACTTGTAACAGTTAACATAATAATAGTTCTAGTGGTTTTTAAATCCAATAAAATGGATATGTAACTTCTATTCTCTAATCAAAATATCACTGTTGTAAAAAATAATAATGTTTTAGCCGGGTGTGGTGGCGCAAGCCTGTAATCCCAGCACTGTGGGAGGCTGAGATAGGAGAATCCCGAGTTCAAAGCCAGCCTCAGCAAGGGTGAGGCGCTAAGCAACTCAGACCCTGTCTCTACATAAAACACAAAATAGGGCTGGGGATGTGGCTCAGTGGTCGAGTGCCCCTGAGTTCAATCTCCAGTACCCCCCCCAAATGTTTTGAGAATGTTCCTTTTTCCTAAGTATAAAAAATTATACAAAAATACCACTGAGTGTACTCAGTAAATACTAACTTGTGATATTTTTGTGGTAGAGTGAAATCTTGATAAACTATATGAAAATAAGTAAACAATACCAATACTTCATACATAAATTACAAATTACCCATAGTAGTTATGCTGATACAACAAAGCTTAGACAATTTCATTCAGTTATGGTGACATAACAAAAATTTAAAAGCATTATACATATAGGCTAGGATGTGGCTTAGTAATAAAGCACTTGCCTAGCATGCAGGAAGATCTGGGTTCAATCCCTAGTATCACAAAAAACAAAAACAAAAACAAAAACCAAAGGGGCTGGGGTTGTGGCTCACTGGTAGAGCACTTGCCTAGCACATGTGAGGCACTAGGTTCAACCCTCAGCACCACATAAAAGTAAATAAATAAAATAAAGGTACTGTGTCCATCTACAACTAAAAAAAAATTTAAACAAATTTTAAAAGCATTAGAAAATACAAATAAGAGTATCTGGTTAAGCATTAGCTTTTTCTAAAAATTCTTATAAATATTTTAACTTTTTATTCAAAATAACACCTGAAATTTCCCACTTTCTTTTAGACTCATTCTCAACAAATAGATATATGAAAAAAATAGATATATGATTTTAACAATTAAACCAAATTTCCTATAAGGATTGTGCATATGATTCTATGGGTGTGTGGCTACCTACAATAAAATTTTCTCCCAAACTATAAATGTATATAAATATTTGTATCATACAATTTTTAGGGGTGGGGATGGGGACTGTTATAGTGGCAGAATCATTAATAAGCCTTCTAAGACTCATCATCCATCAAAAAGAAAGTAACCTATTACATACTCTTGAAAACTAGATTTGCCCATGTACTCCCATTTACGTATGTATGTATGTATGTACGTTCGTACTAGGAACTGAGCCTAGGGGAAATCACTAGCCTTTTTATTTTTTATTTTGAGACAGGATCTCCTAAGTTGCTTCAGGCCTCGCCAAGTTGCTGAAACTGGCCTTAAACTTGTGATCCTCCCGCCTCAGCCTCTTGAATTGCTGGGATTACAGGCGTGTGCCACCTCATTGCATTCCCATTTTAAAACAGTATAGCTATGGCCAGCTGAGAAATAAAGAGACCTGCAGTCACAAAAAGCTATCATATTTGGGTTTTAAGTAGTACACTGGTATAACCTTTAAGTTACTTTACAAGTTTAAATGGCAAGATAATATTAATGATGAAGTAATAGAATGTGTCTTACTACACCTAAATGACAATTCCTTAAATAAGAACTGAGTGCTAAAAATGTTCAAAGAATGTAAGATACCATGAATTTAAGAGACAAAACATAGAAATAGTTTAATAAAAACAGACGTTAACCCCCAATTCAGCACTTTTACAGCCCACTATGACAATATTAGACATTTATGCCCTCAAATAAATGCAACATCACTACACTCCACAGGTTTATTTTTTAAAAACCAGTTGCTGCCAGCTCAACAAAATGGCATCAAATAAGAAAATCAAAGTACATGGTATATTTGATAAAAAGTCCTGTTCCATAGCAAATAATAACTTTTGTCAACGTTTAAAAGAAAGTTTTAAAAAAGGATTAGAAAAGGATGCAAGTTCTTATCTGAGAAAACAGAGCACTACCCAGAAAGATCGAAAAACAAGTTAGCATTATCTGATTCTAGATTTAAAGAACAGTATTACACAGTTGAACAAAATGTCCTAAATAAAACAGTCATGTAGAGTTGAGGTGGGGGTATCAGGGTATCAGGTTAAGAACAGAAGTAAATACTTGAACAAATAATTGTTGTCTTTATTTTAACTTCCACTGCTTCAGTTGATTAAATAGTTAACTTTTCAAAAGTAAACTGAACAGGAGTTATAGAATGCCCTAACACCTAGTGATTACAAATCTATCATTCCACATTGATTGAACAACAAAGAAGACCTTATAAACTGATCTTGTCATATTTTTAAAAGTATCTGGCCAAATAAATGCTAGAAGTCAGATAATTATATTTTTCTAAATGTTGGATCATTTATTGCCAAGTCTTATGGATATATTCTATTAGCAAAGGTTTCAAACAAATGACTTATATACACTTGAATAAAGAAATTCAGGTGAATTAGAATTTTCCTTTTTTAATATGTAAGATTTAGTATATAATAAAACAAAATATTTCTTCTGGAAATGTGTATTTTCAATATTTAATTTTATTAACCTTAAGTCAAAGTTCTGTTAAAAGAAAAGCAATGGAACAAGCAAAGAGGCTTTAATATCCTTTACTTTATCAGGAGTCAGTTATTCAAATCTAAATAACTAAAATCTAACTTGGTATTTATCCAACAAAACATTTTAAAATACAATGTTTATAATCATACTTCTCACAATAGAAGAAAGTCAATATGTAAGTACAAAATAATGGAACTGCTTAAGATCTGGAACAAAGTATCCGGAAAAGTATTCAGGAAAAGTAAGATTAAAAGATTACTTTCCAGAAAAGTAATCAGGAAAAGTAAGATTCCAAAGTATCTGGAATCTTATAAAAGATGAAAATTCTTTACAAATATGCTTTTCTGCTAGAATCAAAAGACAGCTCAGTAGAACATCATTCACAGTAATGCTGAACTTTTTCATCACCTAGCAATAAGGTCCACCCTTTCTTTTCATACAGTTTAGGGGAAAGAAAAAAATTATTTTATAAGGTACAAAACAATTTGCTTTCCATCATGTAGAATTTATAATGTATATTTTTCAGACACTACTATAGGCAGCGTCAATTAAAATTGGGAAAAACTGGACACATATAAAAGAAGCCTATAGAATGAAGAAAGGAGAAATCAATCAGCACATTAATAGCATTCAGTCAACTCAGGTCTCTCTAGAACTCATTATTCTAACTGCTATCATCTGACTGTCCCCCAAAATTCATGTGCTGAAACTTAATCACCAAAGTAATAGTATTACGGGGTGGGGTTATGAGGAGGGGATTAGGTCTTGAAGGCAGGACCCTCATGAATGGGATTGTTAACCACATAAAAGGGTTTGAGGGGGCGAGTTCACCCTTCCAATCCTGTGAAAGCAAAACATTTGACCACTCTGGAGAATGCAGCAATAAGGTGGTAGCATCCTGGAAACAGACTGTGCCCTCACTGCACAACAAACTTGCTAGCACCTTGATCTTGAATTTTTCAAACTCCAAAATCATAAGAAAAAAAATGTTCTTTATAAATTGCTCAGTCTGTGGTACTTTGTTGTTGCAGCACAAATGGACTGACATAGTAACCCAATTTGGTTCCATATTAAACAGCTGAAAAATAGACAATGGAATGGTATTACTTTTCAGCCAAGTGCCTATTTATTCAGTTAGAAACAACAAAACAAAATAAACATGTAAAATACTTCTAAACCCATAAAAGAAAAAGTTAAAAGAAATCCTCACAATTTTTTCTGGTTAAGAAATTAAGAATTAGCAGGGCATGGTGGCACACGCCTGTAATCCCAGCACTTCGGGAGACAGAGACAAGAGAATCGCGAGTTCAAAGCCAGCCTCAGCAACTGTGAGGCGCTAAGCAACTCAGTGAGACCCTGTCTCTAAATAAAACACAAAATAGGTCAAGTGCCCCTGAGTTCAATCCCTGGTGCCAAAAGAAAAAGAAAGAAAGAAATTAAGAATTAGGGAAATTAACTTGCCTAAACCCTAATTGCAAGCAAAGTCCAGAATACTTAGCTCTTCCATCTTTTTTGTTCTAATTAATTATACATGACAACAGAACACATTTTGACACAACATACATAAATGGAGTATAACTTCTCACTCTTCTGGTTGTATATGGTATAGAATTACACTGGTCATGTAATCATATATGCAGAGTCATAATGTCCAGTTCATTCTATTATCCTTCCTACACCCAAACCCACTGCCCTCCCTTCACTACCTTCTGCTTAATCCAAAGTACCTCTCGTCTTCTCTAGCACCCACACCCTTGCATTGTGAATTAGCATCGGCATATCAGAAAAAATATTTGGGCTTCGGTTCTTTGGGATTGGCTTATTTTACTTAGTATGATATTCTCCATTTCCATCCATTTACTGACAAATGCCATAATTTCATTCTTCTTTAAGGCTGAGTAATATTCCATTGTGTATATATACCACATTTTCTTTATCCATTCATCTGTTGAAGGGCACCTAGGTTGGTTCCATATTTTAGCTATTGTGAATTGAGATGCTATAAACATTGATGTGATGGCATTACTTTAAGTCCTTTGGGTATAAACTGAGGAGTGGGGTAGCTGGGTCAAAATGGGATGGATTCAAACTATAAAAAGCTTACTCTCAGAAAAGGAAACAATAACATGAAGAGAGAACCTACAGAATGGGAGATCTTTACCACATGCACCACAGATAAAGCATTAATCTCCAGGATATATAAAGAACTAAAAAAACTCAACACCAAAAATCAAATAACCCAATCAATAAATGGGCTAAGGAACTGGACACTTCACAGAAGAAGAAATACAACTGATCAACAAATGTATGAAAAAATGTTCAACATCTCTAGCAATTAGAGAAATGCAAATCAAAACTACTCTAAGATTTCATCTCACTCCAGTCAGAATGGCAATTATCAAGCATACAAACAACAATAAATGTTGGCAACAATGTGGGAGGAAAATGTACACTCATACATTGCTGGTGAGACTGCAAATTGGTTCAATCACTACAGGAAGCAGTGTGAAGATTCCTCAGAAAACATGGAAGACTCTTCCACCTTTAACTTGCTCTTTGAGAAACATTTAATAGGGTTTACTAACTGTTCTTTCTTGTAACACTTTCCTTGCCAGTATTCCTTGATACCACTGACATCTGGTCATCTAAATATCTCACTGATAATCCTTCTTGGTCTATTTTACCAATACTCTAAGTGTTGAATTGGAGTACATTACAACTGCATGACTTCAAGTCCCTCTACTCTAGAAATACTTCCTCTCTAGATGATGATTCGGTTTCAAATCTTAAAAGTTTTATTTGTTTACATGTGTGTATATAACTATGTGTTTGTATAACATAATCTTTAATCTACTAGCACAGACTCACAAATCCAAGTTACCCATTTAACATCTGCATTTGGAATATTCATTTCAATATAATCCAAACAAAATGACTAATTTCCCCCTTAGAACTACAATATATCTAGGTCCAAAAACAAGCATCATCAAAGATTCCTGTTTCTCTCAAATGTGACATCAACTACAACTAATTTTTAAATGGTTTATAGGTTGCTCTCACTGGTGGGGTACAATTATTTCATTTGCTTCTCATTTTGGCCCAATACATTGTATGTAACACTTTACCCCAAAATTGCAGCTAAAAGGAAAAAAAAGAAAAGAAAAGAACAAACAAGACTTTTGGCATCAAGATAAAGGACTAGGAATTTTTTCAGCTATCACCCCTCTACAGAAACAATTTTAACACAAAGACAAATTTCTTTGAGGGAACTGAAGAGTCCAACATACAGGCCAGAATTTGCTATAGAAAAAAGCAGACTATATGCATTTAAAGAGACAAAAAGAATAGCTTTTGACTTAAAGTCTGTCTTGTATGATAAAATATAGCTACCCCCACTCTTTTGGTGTCCATTTGTAAGGAATGTCTTTTTATATCCCTTCACTTTCAGGCTTTAAGGACACACATAGACAAAAAAGACTTTAAAAACCTATAGCAACAAGTTCACTATATGATTTACATATAATAAAATAGGACATAACAATTGTAAATATATATGCACCCAACACCCAACATCAGAGCACAAAATTTTAAAGCAAACATTGACAGATTTGAAGGAAGAAATAAGAGAGCAATAATATAACAGAACATTTCAATATCTTGTATTCAACAATGAATAGATCATCTAGACAAAATATCAGCAGGGAAACACTGGATGTGAATTACACAGTAGACCAAATGGGCTTAACAAATACATATAGGACAGTCCATCCAAAGGCAAAAGAATACACTTTCTTCTCAGGTACCTTTCTTCTCCGGGCTATATCACATATTGGCCTGTAAAACCAAGTCTTCACAAATTCAAGACTACTGAAATAACATCAAGTATCTTTTCTAGGCACACTAGTTTGTTAAGTGGTTTTATCATGAAAGTTTATTGAATTTTGGATCTCAAGGGAGTCTATTATAAGCAGCACATAGTTGGATTGTGTGTTTTTATGTTTTTGTTTGTTTGTTTTTTGGTAGTAGGACTTAAACCTCACTGAGCTATTCCTCAAGCTTTCCATTACTGTAACAAAATACCTGAGATAATCAACTTATAAACAGGAAAGGTTTGTGGTAGCTTATAATTTGGTATGTTTCAGTCCATGGTTGGTTGACTCCATTGACTTTGGGCCTGTGGCAAGTCACTACATTATGATGGGAGCTCCTGATGAAGCAAACCACTCACTTTGTAGCAGCCATGAAGAAATGAGAAAAAGATGAGGGGAAAGGGCCACAATATCCCCTTCAAAGAAAAGCACCCACAGGACCAGAAAATTTCTAACTGGGCCCCACCTCTTAAAGGTTCTATGACGTCCCAATGGTACCATGGACTAGGGACCAAGCCTTTAACACATGGGCCTCCAGGAGACCTTTTAAGATATGAACTATAGAAGGCAACTTAATCCATTTGTATTTAAAGAAATAACTGATGAGACTTTCTTCTGTTATTTTTCTATTATTCGTTTTCTGTATAGTTCATAGCATTTTTGTCTCTCATTCTTGAGTTCCTGTCTTTTTTTAACTTTTTTTTTTTTCTCCAGTATCAGGGATTGAACCCAGAGGCATTCTACCACTGAGTTATATCCCTAGTCATTTTTACTAGGATACAGGGTCTCAATAAATTTTTAAGGCTAGCCTC
The DNA here is from genome assembly GCA_004024805.1 of Geosciurus inauris. Lineage (NCBI taxonomy): Eukaryota > Metazoa > Chordata > Mammalia > Rodentia > Sciuridae > Geosciurus > Geosciurus inauris. Next base: position 2,917 of record PVHX01029366.1, on the reverse strand, counting down.
AAATTTATGATCCTCCTGCCTAAGTCATCTGAGTAACTGGGATTACAGACATGTACCATGATGCCCACTTTCAGTTGATTATTTCATACTAAAATACTTATATTCATTTCTTATTTCCATCTTTGTATATTGTATAACTATATTTTTTACCAACAGCTATTTTTCTTTCAGATTTTTCACATTGGCACATTGTAATTATGCATTATAGTGGGATTCGTTTATGGCATATTTGCACATGCACATAATGTATCAGTCTCATTCTCCAGCATCTTCACTTTCCTTCCCCATATCCCTCCCCAGATTGGCTTGGTCTATTCTACTGTTGCTCTCCCTTGTATTATTATTGTTATTTTAATTACTGTTATAATTTTACCTGTGTGTGTGTATATATATACATGTATAAATTCATTGTGGTATATTTGTACATGGACCTAGCACAATTTGGTTAGACTTAATTCCACAGTACTTCCCCATGCCCTTCACTTCTCCCTCCCGCTTGATCCCCTTCTATACTCTATTGGTCTCCTTTCTATTTTCTTGAGATCTCCCCTTTTATTATTCCTCCGCCAAACTCACTTACACATATTATAGAAAACATTTCACTTTGACTATCTGGTTTATTTAACTTACCATCAGATTATCTAGTTCCATCCATTCAGTGGAAAATGAATTCTTCTTTATGGCTGAGCAAAATTCTATTGTGTGTATGTGCCATATTTTCATTAAAATTCATTTTGTATTTATACCACATTTTTTTAACCCATTCATCTGCTGATAGAAACATAGACTGGTTTCATGACTTGGCTGTTATGAATTGCACTACTATACATATCAGTATGCATATATCACTACAGTATGCTAAATTTAGATCTTTTGGATAAATACTAAGGAGTGGGATAGCTGGGACATATGGTAGTTCTATTCTTACTCTTCTGAGGAATCTCCATACTGTTTTCCTAAGTGGTTGTACTAATTTATAGTACTACCAACACTGTATCAATGTATCTTTTCTGTCACATTCTTGCCAGCAATTATTATTTGTATTCTTTTTTTAATACTTAATGTTTATAGACACCTTATTACATATGATATAGATATATTCATGTGATTCATTTGAATGTACAGAAATACATATTTAGAATTCTAAACCTATATGGTCAATAGCATTATAATGCATGTGTGAACAAAGCCTGTATAAATTGAACTTTTTTCTCTGCAGATTTCTTTTTTTTTATTTAATTATTTTATTTAAATGCATTTCAAGTCATAGTACATAAACAGAGCTCAGTTTTTCCATTTCTCTGGTTGCAAATCAGATAGAGTCACATTATTTGTGTCTTCATACATGCACCAGGGGTAGTAATGACCCATTTGATCAATCATCATTACTATACCCATTTCCCTTTCCATCCTCCCCCCTCCCCCCTGCTGCATCCAGAGTTCGTGCATTCTCCTATGTTTCCTGTTCCCATCCTCCTTATGTATCCTCATCCACTAATCAGAGAGAACATTCAGCATTTGGTTTTTTGGGATTGGCTTACTTCACTAAGCATAATGTTCTCCAATTCCATCCATTTGCCTGTAAATGCCATAATTTTATTCTCTTTTATTGCTGAATAATATTCCATTGTGTATATGTACCACAATTTCTTTATCCATTCATTTATTGAAGGGCATCTGGGCTGCTTCCATAGTTTTGCAATTGTGAATTGTGCTGCTATAAACATTGAGGTGACTGCTTTATTGTAGTGTGCTTTTTTTTAATCTTTAGACTATAGGCCAAGGAGTGGGATAGCTGGATCAAATGGTGGTTCCATTCCAGATTTTAAGAAATCTCCATACTGCTTTCCAGATTGGTTGCACCAATTTGCAGTCCCACTAGCAATGTTTGAGTGTACCTTTTTCACCACATCCTCGCCAGCACTTATTGTTGCTGGTATTTTGGATAGCTGCCATTCTGACTGGTGTGAGATGACATATGAGTGTAGTTTTGATTTGCATTTCTCTAATAGCTAGAGATGATGAACATTTCTTCATATATTTGTTTATTGATTGTATATCTTCTTCTGAAAGGTTTCTATTCAGCTCCTTAGCCCATTTATTGATTGGGTTGTTTGTTTTTTTGGTGTTAAGTTTTTTGAGTTCTTTATATATCCTGGAGATCAGTGCTCTATCTGATGTGCTTGTGGCAAAAATTTGCTCCCAGAATATAGGCTCTCTGTTAACCTCATTGATGGTTTCTTTGGCTGAGAAGAAGCTTTTTAGTTTAAGTCCATCCCATTTATTGATTCTTGCTTTTATTTCCCATGCTATAGGAGTCTTGTTAAGGAATTCGGGGCCTAATCCAATGTGATGGAGGTTTGGACCTACTTTCTCCTCAATTAGACGCAGGGTCTCTGGTCTAATTCCTAAGTCCTTGACCCACTTTGAGTTGAGTTTTGTGCATGGTGAGAGATAGAGGTTAAGCTTCATTTTGCTGCAAATGCATTTCCAGTTTTCCCGGCACCATTTGTTGAAAAGGCTATCTTTTCTCCAATGAATGTTTTTGGCACCTTTGTCTAGTATGAGATAGTTGTATTTATATGCTTTACTCTCTGTGTCTTCTATTCTGTACCATTGGTCTACATGTCTGTTTTGGTGCCAGTACCATGCCGTTTCTGTTACTATTGCTTTGTAGTAGAGTTTAAGGTCTGGTATTGTGTGGCCTCCCGCTTCACCCTTCTTGCTCAGGATAGCTTTGGCTATTCTGGGTCTCTTATTTTTCCAAATGAATTTCATGATTGCCTTTTCTATTTCTATAAGAAAGGACTCTGGGATTTTAATTGGGATTGCATTGAATCTGTATAACGCTTTGGGTAGTATGGCCATTTTAATTATATTGATTCTTCCTATCCAGGAACATGGGAGGTCTTTCCAT
>PVHX01029365.1:0-17025 GCA_004024805.1 Geosciurus inauris | reverse complement strand
GCTTTTCTACATGTATGTGCAGTGTGAACACATGTAGCCACTCTCATGTCTACAGAACCACAGATATTCACCTATGTCCATCTATGTTCACCTGCACGTTCACATACACATGAGCAGGCACATTGAGCTACACGACTGTGCATTCTCACATCTACCAACACACCCTCCTCACTGTGTACACGCCAGCTGAAGTTTCTTACTCTCTCTACCTGTACTGGAGTGAAGTTTCTATACCATTGAAGATTGTACCATTTGCTTTTCTGGTAAATGCATAGTTCCTGGGGATCTAACATAGATGCAGTGCTCAACAAATATATTTTTTAAATTTTTTATTTGTAGATGGACACAATACCCTTATTTTGTTTATTTATTTTTATGTGGTGCTGAGGATTGATCCCAGTGCCTCACACGTGCTAAGCAAGTGCTCCACCACTGAGCTACAGCCCCAGCCCCTTGATAGATATTTTTGACAATGTGGATGCTCATCATATCCTCATTCTCTCTCTACTTCTCTCCCTGAAACACACACATACACATGCATGCACAGTGCCTGTTAGATGGACACTCTATCCTCCAGGCCTCTTTGACAGACCGTTTATCAGTAGTTGGGGTCTAATCAGGAGACAGAAACCACACAGTAGTTTAAACAGGAGGAATTTAAAGAATTATGAAACCACCATTAAAGAAATGAGGACATTCTCTAGGGTCTCCCAGGGCTGAGGGGGAGTATTCAAGGAAGGACACACTTGGAAGAGGTTCAGACCTTTTCGGGGAGATGTGGTTCAACTCGCTTGATAACAGGTTCACTGATTTTTCCAGGCTGGAGTTGGTGTGCAGTCTCTGTGCAAGTAGGCCTGGAGTGCTCCAGTCCCTGGTGGAGTCCATGCAGAGGAGGTGGCCCATCCAGAGGACTTGCAGAGGAAATCAGGGTGCTGGCAGGGGCAGGAGGCCTTTGGGCCCTGGTTTCCCTGTTAAGTGGACTCTAGAAATGTGATGGCCAGGTCAAGATTGCCGGGTGGATGGGTTGAGGCAGAGCTCTACCCTCAGTCCTCATACTTCACCACTGACCAGCATCCCACCTCCCTGGGCCCCAGACTCTGGAGGGCCCTCCTCTTGCAGTGCTCCTGCAGTGGCTTCTACCCAGAAAGCACAACATGCTCACTTCAAAGGAGAACTGCTTCACGTAGCCCAGCCACCCATCACAGGCATGTAGTGGTACACTCAGAGCTGAGGCGGTGTGTGATCACAGCCCCGGGGGCATGCCAATGTGGATGGCAGCAGGAGGTGGGGGGGTCCTGCTGTCCTCTGTGGAGCTTCCTCCAGTTTCAGTTTCTGAGGGGATCTATATGCTGAACTGTATCTTGCTCATCCCCAAAAGGGATCTTGGGATTTCCTTGGGTATGTGCAGTTTATCTTTCTTTTATCCCCCCGCTCATTACAGGTCAAACCAAGACCCAGACCTGGAGACCTGATTGAGATTTTTCGAATTGGCTATGAGCACTGGGCCATCTATGTCGAAGATGACTGTGTGGTTCATCTAGCTCCTCCGAGTAAGAGGGGATAGACTACCAAAATGTTGACATTGAAGTTATCAGTATAAATAGAAGTACAGTCAATTACTATGTTCCTCAGCTGCTGTCTTTCTTTGTCAATAAAACACCCTGGGAGCATCTGTGGACCTGCATTAACTGTGAAGTAGAGCCTGGTCTCTGTTCACCAGTAGCCACTGAGTGCCCAGCCTGAGAGTGACACAAATGCAGAGGGTCCTCTGAGTTCCTTGGCCCTCTAGAGCACCCTTTGAAGAGTACAAATTTAAGAACATGAACCTCCATTCTGTTCTGATGGCAGTTCGGCACCCTTCCTCATATTTCTGTGGATACCCTGAGAGGGGGGTAGATGCTTACATGTCACCTACTTCCTGTTGTCCCTAAGTGCTGCTTCCTGCTCCTGGTCACCTGTGACACCTTCACCATCACCTTGCATTCCTGCTGCTGCAGGTTGCTCCAGGCTGCTTCACCCTAAGTATAGACACAGGGCTCATCTATTCTCAAAGCAGCATTAACTCCAGCCTCAAGTTGAACTTGTGGTGAATTGAAGTTTAGTGGAGATTTGAGGGGACCAGGTGGTGACAGTGGAGAGGGACTGGAACAGAATGGGAAACAATTAAAACTGAATACCACACAGTGGTGGCCTCAGGAGATGGGGCCTGGGGGGGGCAGGGTTGGAGGTGGGGGAAGAAGTCATTCTGTCACTACTCTCTGATGCCATTTGAATTTTGTAGCCCATGCAGATATAGCCCATTAGGAATGAAATTATGAAAGAATACTGTACCACAGGCCTTTGGCCACAGCCTGTTGTCAATGCTCATCCCCATGTGTTGTCCTTTTGCTTTGGTCCAGTCTCTCACCTTGCTGGGACCTTCCCACCCAGCAGAGTCCTTTTCTTGCCACCTCTCTTCTAAGCCCCACCCACTTCCTGCCCCCACTTCCTGTCCCCACTTCCTGTCCAGGAGCCTAACTGAAGAATGTAAAAACTCCTCTCCACCTGTCCTTTCCAGACTCGGTCCAGGAGCTTCCCTCTTGCATAAGCAAAGAGATGGTTAACAGTTATACACCCCATCAGATCTCTCTGTAAAAATGAATTCTGTCATCTCTATTCCCAAATGTTGAATTGCCTACCCTTTGCTTTTATAAAGTCTGCATGTTTTCTTCAAATACACAGAGAAGAATGAGGAATAGTTCATGCTCTTGGGCAACTTACAAAGGTTGGGGGTGAGGCACATGGATTTGCCTATCCAAATAGGTGCAGCAAAAAACTGGTCTTTTTTTCTTTTCAGTTTTCTTTGTAAATGACACATCAGTGGTAGATATTTATGGGGTACAGTGTGGTGTTTTGATACACGTGCACAATGTGTAATTATCACATTGGGGTAATTAGCATATCCAGAGCCTCAAACATTTATCATTTGTTTTTGGTGAGAACATTCAAAAATCCTCTCTTCTAGTGACCATGCACTGGCTTTCAGTAGGTTCTTTGACCTCTATCTTTTCCAAAGATTAAATATGATAAGGCAGCAGCTTCCAAATGTCTCTTGTTTTCAAAGCTGTGTAGCCCGTTTGCAAACAAACCCTCCATGAAAATCCCTACATTTGAGTAGCGATAAAGGCCCAGAGGCTCCAGGTGAGCACTGGTGGAAGTAGACATTCAGATAGATCTGTGACCGCTCGTCCTCACCTGTGCCCCTGCAGTGGCCACAGAGGGAGGCATGTGATTGTGAATGTGACCACCCTTGACCCAGGGCTGACACTTACCCGCATGGTGGAGATGAGTAAACTATGGTTAGGGAGCAAGACTCAAGTCCTTGGGCTTGGTCAGGTCAGTACTAGCCAGTCCAGGGCCACAGCATAAGGAACTCGTGTAGTGGACATTAAAAGATTCCTGTGGGAGCAGAGAGTGCAGACAAAAGTCTTCTCTGGAAAGTCGGTCCTTTGCGGTTCATTTAGTCCAAGCCCCTCCTTGAAGCCTTGTGCGCAGCCTTCGCCCTGCCCTAACCCCCTAGCAGCTTTCCAACTTTGTTCATTTCCTTTTGGCTTCTAGGTGAGGAGTTTGAGGTTGGTAGCATCACTTCTGTCTTCAGTAACCGTGCAGTCGTAAAATATAGTCGCCTGGAGGATGTGCTACACGGGTGTTCCTGGAAGATCAACAACAAGCTGGACGGGACCTACCTGCCCCTGCCAGTGGACAAGATCATCCAGCGCACTAAGAACATGATCAACAAGATCGTGCAGTACAGCCTGATCGAAGGAAACTGTGAGCACTTTGTCAACGACCTCAGATACGGCGTGCACAGGAGCCAGCAGGTGTGGTCCCACTTGCTCTGATGGTGGCTTCTTGGGGAGGTTTCTTGGGCTCTCTCAATTCATCAGGGATGAGTACGGCCAACATTGGCTTTATCATACTATTTTGCTAGCTGCGCTTTCTGGTTTTACAGGACCATATGGTTCAGGAAACATTTCCACCTCTGTTCCGCCACGGAGGTGTAGGAAAAGCATTGGGCTGATGGGAAGACCACCTGGGTGGAGTCCCAGCTCAGCCATTAACCAGGGTGATCTCCAATGTCTGGTTGCTGTATTTCTTTTTGGTACTGGGGATTGAATTTAGCAGCACTCGACCACTGAGCCACATCCCCAGCCCTATTTTGTGTTTTTTTTTTTTTTTTTAAATTTAGAGACAGGGTCTCACTGAGTTGCTTAGCACCTCGTCGTTGCTGAGGCTGGCTTTGCACTTGTGAGTCTCCAGTCTCAGCCTCCCTAAATTCTGGGATTACAGGTGTGCGCCACCGTGCGCGGCTTGGTTGCTCTATTTCTGAGACTGTTTCTTCCTTTCCAAGATGGGATAGACTGAAGTACATGCTTTATTTTTAAAGTTGCAGACTGCTGGTCACATCTTGGATATCTGTTGTTAATATATTTTTTTAAGTTACTGGCCAATATTTAAAAATATAGACATTTTACATAAAGAGATCTGGATTCCAGTTTTTCTCGAACAACCAATTGATCAGACCATTGGGCCAGTGTTCTTGCACACTGAGCCTTGCGGGACCTGGTTGTGGCTCTGGGTGGTGTGTGGGAGTTGATGTTACCTGCTGCTCTCCCTGACCTGCCTGCCTGCCTCTGGTTGCATTTGGCTGTGTGACACCCCTTCCCCCTGCTGTATAGGGCAGTGATGAATTACATGTGATACATACAGTACCTGCAAGAGAGATTTGGAAGCCCAAGTAAGAATTTGAGCTGTTCTTATTAGTAGCTGAACCTTGGTGAAACCTCATGAGATGAACCTAGGAAGTGCGTATTGTTTCCTTTGATGCCAAAATCAAAGGTTAAAGGTGGATCATAAGTTTTCCATTTCTTTTCTCCCATTTCCGATGTTCTCTGAACAGACTGGGCTCAAACCCTACTGCTGGTCTCCTGGCTCTTGTCACGCACCTGTCAGTGAGCATTGCTGGGCCTCCAACCTGCTGCCCCGCCCCTTTTCGCTTTCTGGTCTCCCTCCTCTGGACTCTGCCTCCTCGGCTCACCTGTGATTCATTCTTGTGCACCAGTGCCAGGGGCTTGGTGGGCTCTGATAGGAGGCATCTCCCATCTCATGAGCAGTTGTATGAAGAAAAGACCCTGAGGATCGTGATTGAGGCCCTCTGAAGAATTCTGGGCCCAGAAATCATGGGGTCCAAGCCCAGGGCTAACCCTGGATATTAATTTACTTTGCAATTCTGTCCAAGTGAGTTCCCCTCCCTGGCTCTCAGGTTCCCTATTTGTAGAATGAGGGCCTCAGTGGCCTGTGAGCCCCACCTGGAGCCAGGCCTTGTGCTGCGGGAAGATGAGAACCAGGATCCCTGGATGCTTTCCAAGGGACAGAGAGCCTCTCTGCCTGGGCGCCTGTCTCCAGCAACCCTGGCTTCTCTCTCTCTCTTTTTTGATACTGGGGATTGAACTCAGGGGCACTCGACCACTGAGCCACATCCCCAGCCCTATTTTGTGTTTTATGTAGAGACAGGGTCTCACTGAGTTGCTTAGAGCCTTGCTGTTGCTGAGGCTGGATTTGAACTCGTGATCCTCCTGTCTCAGTCTCCCTAAGTGCTGGGATTACAAGCGTGAGCCACTGTGCCCTGCTAATCCTGGCTTCTCTTGGCCTCTTGTAGCTCTAGGATTTTTGGAAATGTATGATAGCACAGACTGGTTCCTTCTCTGGGAAATGACTCCAGGCAGGCTGATTCCTGGAGGGGAATGGTGGGGCAGGGGCAGAGGCAGCGGAGGGTGTCAGGCTAGGATGGGTGCTGACTGCCCTGTGACCTGATATGCTTTGCAGGTGGAGCATGCCCTGATGGAAGGAGCAAAGGCTGCAGGTGCGGTTATCTCAGCGGTTGTGGACAGCATCAGGCCCAAACCTTTAACTGCCTGATGGTGCTGGAAACTCCAAGTCGAGGAAAAACTACCAACACCAGCAAAGAGAGCATGCCTCTTTTCCTTCCCTTGCCTCCCTCTCTCAATGGCCCTGTTAAGAAAATTGTGAGCTTCTGGAAGAATCTAGAATGTATCCAATTCCCCCTCCAGAAATACATCCAATATATGTGACCACGGACTCTGAAAATGGGGAGAACCCATATCTACTGTGTGTCTGTTATGCGCCAGGCACCGTGTGAGGCATTTCACATACCATTTAATTTGACCATCTGGGGAGGAAGAAGCCATGCTTGTTTCTTAGGCTGACCGCCCGAGAAAACTAGAGACGGGTTCCCCTGTGCCTCTGGAAATGCACGGAAAATAGGAAGCATGTGGAAAAGAGCAAGCAGCAAGGTGGAGCCCTGAAAGGGTTTCAGATAAGATCTGTTAGGATTGCCTGGCGGCCTTTCTCAATGAAACTCTTTAGTATTTTTGCCTCTTTTCTTAGCAGTCCATACTTGACGGCATTCTGGATGCTGGAGTCTGGGCATGTGTCTTCGTTGGCCTTCCCTCTTCACTTCCTAAGCAGCCTCTCTCTCTGCCCAGCAGGGTAGCCTGGGTGCTTGTAGACAGAGCAAGCCCTCATTTCCGCAAACCACCACTAGGATGATGTTCAATGACTAGTTCCTCTCCCCATCTTCTCCACCTGCCCCAGGAAAGTCAGTGAACTCCAATCACCTCTTCCTTCCATCTTTTTACTCACTATATGATCTACATTGAGACTGCCTTTGAAATGAAACCCAAGTACCAGGAATTTAGATAATTAATGAAGTCTATTCCTTTAAGCCTTAAACTAGCCCTGTCAGGTTTTAGTGAATCCTTTAATCTCAAGATGGTTTTGAATTTGTGGACCATCTTAATCTCTAATCAAACTGGATGTTGTTTGATTAACATCTCCCCCACCAAGAAGTATTTAGTGACTCCTAAATGATGAGCTCATCCATCTCTTATGTCTGGAGCAGAAAGACATCTCTGGCTTCTGTCTGGTTTGAACCTCATGGAGCAAAGAAACTGGAGTACCAGGGCCTGTGTTCACTTGTTCATTGAAAGAACATTTCTGAGTGTACGCCAAGCACCAAGCCCTGGGTATCCACGCCTTTGCTTGAGTCTCTGAACCCTGGTTTGGGCTCAGCGTTCTGGTGACCACAGCCCATTCCCACCCTCACACTGTTCCTATAGAAACTTCTTTTATTACTTTAGCAGAATAACTATTGCCTGTATAAACTCTAAGAAGGCTGTTTGAGCCACTTGAAATTCTGTTCTCAAAGTTTCTATTTCTGGTGTTTTTGAAACCAAATTTTACCTGGCAGCACCTTTAGTGGAAACTGGCTAATTTTTTTTCTTTGCTTGATAATGGCCTTTTGTGTGTGTGTTTTATAAAAAATATTGTTGCTGACTTAGATTATTCCATTTGCTAGGTGAGATATAAAAAATGTTTTTATGTTTGTTTTTTAAAAGATTGCTTAAAGTTCAAAGCCAAAGCATTACTGAGTTTATATAGAGTGTAAATGATTAATTTCTGGTATTTCTAGTTCTGTTATAAGAAGAGCTTTTGAAAAAAAATCCTTGGAGGCCACAGGTTTCTAGTCTTTCTGTCTTGATGAATGATGGCTTTCCCATCTTCTGCTGAACCCATGAGCGGTGGTCAGGTGAATCCCGAGTCAGAAAGATAAGGACACTGTGGTCTTGACTGGTTTTTCCAGAGCAGCAGCTTTCACACTTTTCTTTAGCAGCAGGATCCTCTCTTCAGGCATAATGTTGCTGCCCAGTGTAAAGGAGGGATTAAAACAGGGCCTGTCACTTTGGGTAGGCAGTTGGAGGGGTCTCTGCTAGACTGGGAGGTTTTTTTTTTAAGTATTGGGGATTTAACTCAGGGGTGCTCGACCACTGAGCCACATCCCCAGCCCTATCTTGTGTTTTATTTAGAGACAGGGTCTCACTGAGTTGCTTAGCACTTCGCCGTTGCTGAGGCTGGCTTTGAACTCAACCATCCACCTGTCTCAGCCTCCCCAGCCACTGGGATTACAGGAATGCTCTACTGCACCAGGCTAGACCGGAAGTTCTTATTGACAGTTTCTATTCACAGCTGATGGGAATAGACTAACAATGGCAACTGAAGTGACATTCTTTGAGTGTTCATGCTCTTCTAGGTCTTACAGGCTTTAGAAACATCTCTGCGTGAACCTTCTCTCACTCCATGTCTCTGTGTTCTTTTTTCATTATTTCCATTACAAATTTAGTGCCCCACCAAAACAGACTGCCCCACTAGACCAGCTTCATCTGTGCCTTACCCAGGCAAACATTTAGGGTGGTAATGTCCATTTGGTGGACTAAAGAAATCTAAACAAAGAGCCTATTTATAATGAAGAACCCAGAGAAAAATAGGAGAAGAAGGTAGTTAGGGGCCAGAGATGCATCACTATGGGGACATATGGGCAGGGGCAAAGGGCTGTGCATCACGCTGCTCAGTAGCAGGGCAGCATCAAGTGCAGGTAATCCTAAATCAGGTCTTGGTTATTTGGTGAGAAGTAGTAGATATGAATGAGTAGGATATATTTTGAAAACTGATTTATGGCACCTTTGGGATGGGGGGTCTCTGCAGGGTACAGCTACTGCTATGGTTTGGATAAATGTCTTAAAAGGCTCATGTCTTAAAAGTCTTGGTTGCCAGCTTATGGTGCTACTGGGAGGTGGTGGAATCTCTAGGAGGTGGAGCCTTATGGAAGGAAGTTAGGTCATGGGGAGCATGCTCTTAAAGGGCTAGTGGGATCCTGGCCCCTTTCTGTCTCTTTCTTTGCCTCCTGGCTGCTGGGAGGTAAGCAGTTTCCTCTGCCATGTGCTCCCACCATGGTGTTCTTTTGCCTCGCCACAGGCCCAAAAGCAAGGGAGCCAACTGACCATGGACTTGAAACTTCTGAAAGTATGAGCCAAAATAAACCTTTCCTCCTTATAAGTTAATTACCTCAGGTGCTCTTTCTGTCATGGTGACGGGGAGCTAACAGATGCTGAGTTGGGATTATCCACATTCAGTGTCTGCTATGAGAGCTGAAATAATATGAGGCATGTTAGTGTGAAGTAACCAGGAGGCCACGAAGCAGCTGAGCCTTTTTAGTGGACTGGTGCCACTCAGAGACCACCAACCTTGTGGCTATGGTGAGCTCACCTGAAGGGTGACACCTATCAGGAGGGCAGCTTTGGTGCTTCATGGAGCCCACTCTGGACCACCTGTAGTAGGATCAGGCTCCACCACCACCTCAGGGTCATAGTAAGAAGTGTCCATGTGTCTCATTCAAATGCAGATGCCGAGGGTTCTGTGCTCCCATACCTGTCTACCCCATTGGTGAATGTCCAGGAAAGCAGAAAGACATCTCCCGCAGAGCCCTGGAACTTCACAGGGCAATGGAAAAATAGTACTTAGCAGCTGTTTATAGGTCACTGATGAAGCAGCCTTCTGAGGACACACACTCAGGACCACTACACTGCAAAGCTGGGCTCAGGAAGGGTGGACTGGCTGGGGAGGTTCATCTTGTTTATCAAGAACCCAGACTTCACACACGAGGATCCTGGAAGACATGATATTAAGAAAAGCCGGGGAAAGAAAAGGAATACATGCAGCATTGATGTGCCAATCCCTAAATATGGGAAAAGAACCTTCAATTAGTCTTGTGTCTCTGGGCATTCCTGAAACTCAAGTAGGTCTGAGTTAGGATTGTGTTAGTTGCAAGGGACAGAAAACTCAACAAAATAGCTTAAGCTAAGTGAGGAATCTACTGGTTTAAGTGACTGCCAAATCCTGGAGTAGAAGACAGTGCAGTTGAATTTAGGGCTTCAAGGAACTGGCTTTAAAATCACGTGGTGGGTCAGTCCTCTGGATCCCCACGATGGTTGTGGAGGAGGAGTTGGTGGATGGAAATTGCACAAGACCACAGCATGCCTCATGGTTTTGGGCCTCTCACTTTGGCTTCTAGCAGGACCTGGGATATGCTGTGACACACGAAAACCAGTCCTTCTATTTCTTTTCAGACTCATGGCTGGGATTCCTTAGAGAAGCTTCTTAGCAATGAGACACGTAGGTGTCACTTATTAACAGATTTTCCCCAATTAGGTCATTTCTATAGGAAATATGCATTTTGAGGCTTATGGTTTTTGCCATTTGAGTTCAATCCAGCATTATAGATAGATTGTTATTTCAGATCAGGCTCCTTGGGAAACAGACTTGGAGCCTAAGGTTTGTGGGCAGGAAGTTTACGGAAGAAAATGGCAGGACTGAGCAGAGGAAGAAGCTGAACTGTGAGGCAGTCACAGCAAAGGCCTAAACCAACCTCCCGGGAGCTCTGCAGCCGTAATGACCCTGCAGTGTTGCTCTGAATGGAGGCAAGAGGCCCAGACCTCTACAGCCCTCCATTTATTAGTCTGTTAATGCAGGATGCCAAGGAAGAAGGGGACAACCCTTCCAGAGAGGACTGGGCCACTCACCCTCTAGGTATCCTTCAGTTCTGAAGTCAGTGGGGAGCAGGCCGTTCATCACGAATGTGCACAGCACACAACAGTGTCCGCTACGCCTACTATTCCCTGGGCACTTTGTTAGTTTCTGGGAATTCACTGATGAAAAAGATTCCCTACCCACATGAGGGAAAACCATGGTACTGCCTGTCCTGCGCTTACATTATTACATTATTATGAGATCCTATAAGCGCATAGGAAGACAATTTCCCTTTTGGGGGTGTTCGGATTTTACTCAACAGAGTACAAGTAGCAGAAGGAATTTTCTTTAAAGACAAGTAACTACACTGTACAAAACATGGAGCTTAGAAAAAATAGACCTTCACCTTCATTTAGAGCCCCATTCCGCGCCAGGGCAGTTTTGGTACACTCAGCTATTTCAAGTTTAAATTAGATTTAGGTGTTTCAGAATATTTTATTCTCTTTATTTGCCCCGCAGGTGGTACCTGATTGACACAAGGGGAAGGCAGAGTCTGTCCTCACTAGCCCCTGCCTTAGTATAACTCATTCAGTCACGCACAGCCTGTGACTGTCGGTCCTTCAGTCACCTCGCTGAACCGCCAAGGGTGCAATTCCTACAATATTCCACTAGGGGTCACCTTAAGATTCAGAAGGTGAATCTTGCACCCTGCTGCTCCCTAAACTTTGTGCAGGGAAATATTTAAGCCAGAGTGCTTTCGGGAGTGGTGCCCTGGTCCCTTCTGTTGATCCATTTTACAGGGATAGTACCTAGTGCATCTGCCACCCTGAAATACGTCATATTTTCATCCTCTACATGACAAAATTATTTGCAGTATTCTCCATGAGATGAAACAAATAATAGAATCAATAGACAATAAAAAGTGCTTTTATTTAACTTTGTAGACATAATGGCAGTAAAACAATGAAATAAAATATTTTACAAAGTGCAGCTATTTAATCAATAGTTTTTATTCTACTTTACAGTTTTAACTTTGATCCTTTGATTCTTTTCACAGCCTAACATAATATTTTATGTGACTAATGTTCAGTGAGTGAATTAAAGAAAAAGAAATATCAACAAAAGTTACATATAGCTAACTACTAAACTGTTATCATTGACATGACATTTTTCTTTCTTAATTTATTTTTTCCATATTTTTATTGGTTGAGTTGCTTAGTGCCTCATTAAGTTGCTGAGGCTAGCTTTGAACTCGCAATCCTCCTGCCTCAGCCTCCTAAGCCACTGGGATTACAGGCATGTACCACAGCACCTGGATCTGACATTTTTCTCTGGAGGCTTTAAAATTTTATCCTTATTCTCTAGGCATTTTGATTATGATATGTCTTGGAGAGATTATTTTTTGATATTGTGTGTTTGGTTCTATATACCTCCTGCAGGTGTATGTTCACCTAATTCTTAAGGTTTGAAATTTTTTTGTATTATTCAATTGAAAAGTTCTTAGTACCATTAGCTAGTATCTCTATGCCATTTTCAAGTCCAATTACTCTTTTTTATTTGTTTTTTTTTAAAGAGATACAATACTTTCAGAGCCCTTCCTCCACTCTTATCAAGATAACTTGTGCCTGCTCCAACCTGTTGTTAAGACAGATAGAAATAGAGATAGAGATAGAGATAGATAGAGACAGAGGCATTCTATTTGTTAGATACCAAATATATATACCAAATATATATCCCCAATGACCCGCCTCCTCCACCCACACCCTACCTGCCTTCATTCACCCTTTTGTTAACCCCATCACCAGATTAATTTACTGATTGGATTAAGGCTCTCACAACCAGGTCATTTCTCCTTTAAGCCTTCTTGCGTTGTCTCACACAATGAGATTTTGGGGGACACCTCACATTCAAACCATAACAACCACATAAATAGGTTCAAGGATAAAAAAATCATATGATCATTTCAATAGATGCAGAATAAGCCTTTGACAAAATTCAAAATGGCTTCATGATAAAACTTCAGTAAACCAGGTATAGAAGGATCATATTGCAACATAATTAAATCTACATAGGACAAATCTATAGTCAATATTTATTGCGTGGGGAAAAACTGAAATCATTTCTTCTCAATCAGAAATGAGACAAGAGTGTCCACTCTCATCATTCTTATTCATTGTAGTTGTCAAAAATCATGGCACTGGAGTGTCATTTAACATGCAGATAGGATTATAATGAAATTATAAGTTTTTTGATCATCACTCTGGAAGCCATTTTAGATTCAACCAGTTTTGGCTAGGCTACCTAAAGACTACTTCTGGATTTCAGACATTCTGCCTCCAAAGATAAGCAAGTTTAGAGTAGGGAAGAAATTCAGCTAGTTCATGTGAGCAGTGCAACATCAAGACAGGCAAGCACTATCAGTTCTGTTCTTCTGGAGAATTCTGCCTAATACAGATTTTGGTACCAGGACTAGGGTGTTGTTATAACAAATACATAAATTTGTGGATGTGGTTTTGCAACTGACTAATGGGTAGAGGTTGGAAGAGATTGGAGGTAAATGCTAGAAAAAAACCTACATAGTTATAAGTGGATAATTATGGGATATTCTTGCCAGGTTCCAGAAAGCAAAAATGGAGAATCATAAAGAAGTACTTGATATTCCTAGTGAATACCAAAGTAAACCTGAACATAATGCTGGCAGGAATAGGACAGTAAAGTTATTCTGATCAGGTCCCAGATGAAGATGAGCCAATGTATTGAAATTATACAAAATGTGATCTTTGTTATAAAGTGACAACTCAGCTGAATTGTTTTTGTATTCTACTTTTTTTTGTGGAAATTAGAACTTATAAGAGATGAAATTAGATATGTGACTAAGTAAGTCTCTAGTCAAAGGAGTGGCTTGGCTCCCCTTCACTGTTTATAGTAAAATTCAAGAAGAGAGTAATAAAATAAAGAGAATTTTGAAGAAAAATGGAATCAAATGATATAGACAACTCAAGAGAGAATACTAATGGTGTGGCCAAATAACCATTTGATAAGATTAGCCAGCCATGTAAGATAAATAAAACTAGGGAGGTAGAAATTCAGCTGGGTATTGTAGACATTATAAAATCAGGATGGGATAAAATTATCTGTAAATCCAGGTGCTATCCTCCAGGACAATGGAATTACTCCTGAAATAAATTCAGAAATCAGGGCTGACATTCTCTTTTTAAAAATTTTTTAGATGCATTTCCAGTCATAGTACATACATAGAGCTCAATTTTCCATCTCTCTGGTTGCAAACAAAATAGAGTCACACCATTCGTGTCTTCATATATGTATCTAGGGTAGTGATGTCCATCTCATTCCACCATTTTTGCTACTCCTATTCCCCCTCCCCACCCCCACCTCCCCCCAACCCATCCAAAGTTCCTCCATTTTTCCCATGCTCCCCACCTCCACCCCACTTTTGTATCATCATCCACTAATCAGAGAGAACATTTGACCTTTGTTTTTTTGGGATTGGCTTCACTTATCATGATTCCAATCCATCCATTTACCTGCAAATGCCATAATTTTATTCTCTTTTATTGCTGAGTAATGTTCCATTGTGTATGTATACCACAGTTTCTTTATCCATTCATCTATTGAAGGGCATCTAGGTTGCTTCCACAGTTTAGCAATTGTGAAGTGGCTACATTACTATAGTATGCTGTTTTTAAGTTTTTAGGCTATAGGCCGAGGATTGGGATAGCTGGGTCAAATGGTGGTTCCATTCCAAGTGTTTTAAGGAATCTCCATACTGCTTTCCAGATAGGTTGCACTGATTTGCAGTCCCACCAGCAATGTTTGAATGGGCCTTTTTCACCACATTTTCGCCAGCACTTACTGTTGCTTATAATTTGGATAGCTGCCATTCTGATTGGGGTGAGATGAAATGTTAGAGTAGTTTTGATTTGCATTTCTCTAATTGCTAGAGATGTTGAATATTTCTTCATATATTTGTTTATTGATTGTATATCTTCTTCTGAGAATTTTCTATTCAGCTCCTAATCCCATTTATTTATTTTTTATTTTTATTTTTTTATTTTTCTCAAAAGTTGCATTTTAATACATGTTATCAAACATAACAGAAAAAAACAAATTTTCAGAAGCTGTACATACTGTTCACTGAAAACATTTGTTGAGGCAAATATAAAAAAAATTGTTACAATCATAATTTTTCTAACTTTGCACAAAATTATAAGCAGATTACATTCTTCATATTAAACACCTTTATATGCACTTTCAATGAACAGTATATATATATGTTTCAGTGTTTCTCTATTTCTCTTATGTTTCCCATTCCCACCTCCCTTATTCATCAGCATCCACTAATCAGAGAGACCATTCGGCATTTGGTTTTTTGGGATTGGCTTATTTTACTAAGCATAATGTTCTCAAATTCCACCCATTTGCCTGCAAATGCCATAATTTTATTCTCTTTTATTGCTGAATAATATTCCATTGTGTATATGTACCACAGTTTCTTTATCCATTCATCTACTGAAGGGCATCTGGGTTGCTTCCACAGTTTTGCAATTGTGAATTGTGCTGCTACAAACATTGAAGTGGCTACTTTACTGTAGTGTGCTGTTTTTAAGTCTTTAGGGTATAGGCCAAGGAGTGGGATGGCTGGGTCAAATGATGGTTCCATTCGAAGTTTTTAAAGAAATCTCCAAACTGCTTTCCAGATTGGTTGCACCAATTTGCAATCCCACCAGCAATGTTTGAGTGTACCTTTTTCACTGCATCCTCGCCAGCACTTATTGTTGCTGATATTTTGGATAGCTGCCATTCTGACTGGGGTGAGATGAAATCTGAGGATAGTTTTGATTTGCATTTCTCTAGTGGCTAGAGACATTGAACATTTCTTCATGTATATATTTCTTGATTGTATATCTTCTTCTGAGAGGTTTCTATTCAGCTCTTTAGCCCATTTATTGATTGGGTTGTTTGTTTTTTTGGTGTTAAGTTTTTTGAGTTCTTTATATATCCTGGAGATCAGTGCTCTATCTGATGTGTGTATGGCAAAAATTTCCTTCCAGAATGTAGGCTCTCTGTTCACCTCATTGATAGTTTCTTTTGCTGAGAAGAAGCTTTTTAGTTTAAGTCCATCCCATTTATTGATTCTTGCTTTTATTTCTTGTGCCATAGGAGTCTTGTTAAGGAATTCGGGGCCTAATCCAACGTGATGGAGATTTGGGCCCATGTTCTCCTCAGTTAGACCCAGGGTATCTGGTCTAATTCCTAAGTCTTTGACCCACATTGAGTTGAGCTTTGTGCATGGTGAGAGGTAGGGGTTTGGTTTAATTTTACTGCATGTGGATTTCCAGTTTTCCCAGCACCATTTGTTGAAAAGGCTATCTTTTCTCCAATGAATGTTTTTGGCACCTTTGTCTAGTATGAGATATTTGTATTTATGTGCATTACTCTCTGTGTCTTCTATTCTGTACCATTGGTCTACATGTCTATTTTGGTGCCAGTACCATGCTGTTTTGTTACTCTTGCTTTGTAGTAAAATTTAAGATCTGGTATTGTGATGCCTCCTGCTTCACTCTTCTTGCTCAGGATAGCTTTGGCTATTCTGGGTCTCTTATTTTTCCAAATGAATTTCATGATTGCCTTTTCTATTTCTATAAGAAAGGACTCTGGGATTTTGATTGGGATTGCATTGAATCTGTATAACACTTTGGTAGTATGGCCATTTTAATAATATTGATTCTGCCTATCCAGGAACATGGGAGGTCTTTCCATCTTCTAAGATCTTCTTCAATTTCTTTCTTTAGTGTCTTGTAATTTTTGTTGTAGAGGTCCTTCACCATACTTGTTAGATTGATTCCCAAGTATTTAATTTTTTTGGAGGCTATTGCAAATGGAGTGGTTTTTCTGAATTCTCTTTCAGAGGACTCATTGCTGATGTATAGAAATGCATTAGATTTATGTGTATTGATTTTATATCCTGCAATTTTACTGAATTTATTTATCAGTTCTAGAAGTTTTCTGGTAGAACTTTTTGGATCCTCTAAATAAAGAATCATGTCATCTGCAAATAATGATAATTTGAGTTCTTCTTTCCCTATTCATATCCCTTTAATTTCCTTCATCTGTCTGATTGCTCTGGCTAGAGTTTCAAGGACTATATTGAATAAGAGTGGTGAGAGAGGGCATCCCTGTCTTGTTCCCATTTTTAGAGGGATTGCTTTCAGTTTTTCTCCATTTAGGATGATGTTGGCCTTGGGCTGGGCATATATTGCTTTAACAATATCGAGGTATGTTCCTACTATCCCTAGTTTCTCTAGTGTTTTGAACATGAAAGGGTGCTGTATTTTGTCGAATGCTTTCTCTGCGTCAATTGATAGAATCATGTGACTTTTATCTTTAAGTCTATTGATGTGATGGATTACATGTATTGATTTCCGTATGTTGAACCAACCTTGCATCCCTGGAATGAACCCCACTTGATCGTGGTGCACTATTTTTTTAATATGCTTTTGTATGCGATTTGCCAAAATTTTATTAAGAATTTTTGCATCTATATTCATCAGGGATATTGGTCTGAAGTTTTCCTTTTTTGAT
>PVHX01029364.1:0-17024 GCA_004024805.1 Geosciurus inauris | reverse complement strand
AAAAAGAATATTAAGACCTCCACAGAAAAAGTGTTTGCTTACCCAAACTACCCATTTTTATGCCTTTAATCATTTTCCCAGATTCTTGGATATTCTAATTACTATTCTAAGGAAGATGTATTCTAGTTGCCAAAAATACTTTTATTTGTAATTCCATTATTTTCTCTGTGATAAATACTTCATTTCTTTATCTTAGTGACTGAATTTTAAAAGTTGTTAACCTTTATAATTAATTTAATAAAGTCTCAAGTTAATGAAAAAAAAAAAAGAAAGAAATAGCAGAACTTACCTTCTTATCAGCAGCTCATGAGACATTTTCCAAAACAGATCATATTCTAGGTCACAAATACAAAAAAAAAATTAATACAATCTCATGGATCCTATCAAATGATAATAGAATAAAACTAGAAATCAACAAGAAAAATGATAGAAACCACATAAATATATAAATTGAAAAATATTCTCTTGAATGGATCAAATAAGATATGAGAGTATAAATCAAGAAATTCTTAGAAATGAATGGGAATGGAGAAACAACATATTAAAATCTCTGGTACAGGATAAAGTCATCTCTAAGAGGAAGATATATAGCACTGAGTGCTGACATTAAAAAAAAATGAGAAAATAAATAAATAGGCTTATACTCCACCTCAAGGCTTTAGAAAAAGAACACATTAATTCCAAAATCAGTAGAACACAGGATATAATTAAGATCAGAGCCAAAATTAATGAAATTGAGAATTTAAAAAAAGTACATAGGATCAGTGCAACGAAGAGTTATTCCTTCAAAAAGATAAATAAGATCAATAAACTCTTAGCCAAACTAATAGAATGATTTTGGCATCAAAATATACATAAAGACCAATGGAACAGAATAGAAGACACAGACAAATCCATATGCTTACAGCCATCTGATACTTGACAAAGGTGCCAAAAATATATTTTGTAGAAAACAGCCTTTTTATCAAATAATGTTGGGAAAACTGAATATCTATATGTAGATAAATGAAACAAGATTACCATCTCTCACCTTGCATAAAAGTCAAATCAAAATAGATCAAAGTCTTAGGAATTAGATGAGGAAATTTGTGAGTGCTAGAAGAAAACAGAAGGTCAAAACTCCACCATATTGGTTTTGGTACCAACATCCTTAATAAGGCTACTGAAGCTCAATAAATAAAACCAGGAATCAATAAGCAGTATGGCTTCAAATTAAAAAGCTTCTGCACTGCAAATGAAATGATTAAGAAAGTGAAGAGAGCCTACAGAATGGGCGAATATTTTGGCCAGCTACTCCTCTGATAAGGGATTAATATTCAGAATATATAAATAACTCAAAACACACATACACACACATAACCCAATCAATAAATGGGCAAAAGAACTAAACAGAAACTTCTCAAAAGAAGAAACACAAATGATCAAAAAATGTGTGAAAAAATATTCAACTAGCAATATTCTCTAGCAATCAAGGAAATGTAAATCTTAACTCGAGTCAGAAGAGCAATTATCAAGAATGTAAACAATAATATATGCTGTTGAGGATATGGGGGAAAAGATACCCTTGTACATTATTGTTAAGACTGCAGACTATTACAACCACTCTGTACTCAAAATCTAGGAGTGAAACCACCGTGTTCCATTAGGGAACCACCCCCCTAATTCCACTCCTTGGTATTTTCCCCAAAGAACAAAGATCAGCATACTATGGTGATACCAGCCACCTCAATGTTAATAGCAGCATAATCCCAATAGCTACATTATGGAATCAACCCAACTGCCCATCAATGAATGAATGGAGTAAGAATTTCTGGTATATATACACAATGGAGTTCTACACAGCCATAAAGAATAATGAAGTTATGGCTTTTGCTGATAACTGAATGAAAATCAAGAACATCATGCTAAATGAAATAAGCCAAATTCAGAAACTCAAAGGTTGAGTGTTTTCTCTCATATATAGAATCTAGAGTTAAATAAAGGAAAGGAGGAAGGATGAATAGGATATCATAAAGATATAGGGAAGATCAGTAGTGTAGAAGAAGATTGAGAGGCAGAGTGGTAGTATGGATAACGGAAAGCAGCACAGAATGAATTCTTAGGAAATCACGTTATGTGCATATACAAATACACCACAGGGAAATTCACCTTTATGTGTAAGTAAAAAGAACAAATCAAATATAAATATATGAGGGAAAGGAAGTCTAACAGTGTAGAAAGATGAGATAGAAAAAGCGGCAAAGAAAAGAGAGACTGATTGTGAACTGAAATTGGATTCTATGCATGTATGAATTTTTTGTGGGGGGTGAACCCAACTACTATTATAACCCTAAATCTCTAATAAAAAAATAAGAATATGAGTCAATGTAAGCCCCAAACATAGTTGCAAGTCACTGTCCAGAAATTTGTCTTTCTTCCAGTTAATTTTTAGCTCAGGATACATGTGATAGTGTTGCTAACAGACTACCCTGTAGCTATGTCATTATGCATGGTATTGTTCAGTAAGACTAATTTTAATATACATCATAGATGCTCTGAGAATAATCTTTCCATTTTCTGCTACCTTTATTTATCTGTATAGCTTTTATCTATATAAATTTAAATTTTGTCAGAAGGAATAAAAAGCCTAATACTAAATATTGGATATTCATATAAATACTTCACTTACCAAAATCATTTACTTGAGCTTAGTATGATCCTGGTTTGCTTATGTTGTACACAAAGTTAGCAGATATTGATGCTTTAGCTTTTATTTCCCAGTCACATGTTTGAATCATATTGAAACAAATGAAGGGAAGTTTGTTTCTTTAAATTATTTGTATGCAAAGAAGTTCCTATGGATAATTCAACAGTTTAATTTAAGGACAGTAGATTATTCTACCCAAATAAGTGGTTGTTATATACTGAGTTTCCCCAGTGACCTTAACGCCGTCATCATTTCACCTGGAGTACAAATTGATCCTAACCTTAGCTTTTGTTACTGCAGTCAACCTTTATGTTACCTAGGCTATTTGGGATGCTCTGCTTTCAAAGAAAAACCATTAAGTTTCCTAAAAATATTAGAAATATTTTTTAAATATGGAGACTATTTTCATATGATATCTTTGAACAATCTTCCTCAAAAGCAGCCTGTTGTTAGATAATGTGATCAGATTATTGAAAACGGAATAAGTATTTCTAGAGGCACGTGTGCATATGTGCGTCTGCGTGTATACACCTGGAATTCAAAAAGTAACTGTGCAAGTAGCATGATTTATCTTCCCATAGTTTTAATCTTCTTTCCTGATTGTTTAAACTCAACTTAATTTTTTTAAGTTAGTGAGAAGCAAAATATAGTGATGTGAAATATATTTTCCTTCAATTCTGAGCATTTTTATTTTCTGCAAAATTTTAAAGAAAAACTTATTTTTGGAAGGATCACTTTCTTTCACTAATGAAAGTTGTGTTCAGACAAGATAAAAACAAAAAGAGATGCAAGGGTAAGAGAGAGAAAAAAAGGATTTAAATGCTAAATAAACTTTTATATATATTTTCATTTTATCATTTAGACATTTTTAAAAGAGCTGTTTAATAGAAAACACTCGTGTATGAGTTTTTATTACAAAACAACTTCTTTCTCTTCCTACTTTTGTGGAAGAAGGAAGGTAAGAAGCTACTTTCAGCTATGAGAAATTTTTCTCCCTGTTTGAAGGCATAAAACACAGTATATTAATGTGGTTGCACCTCACTATTTTCTGTGGAGAACCTGGATCAGAAATGTCCAAAAACTGAAGAAAGGGCGTCTTTTCCCTTCTTCCCTTCTTCAATCCAGGAACAGTACTTCTGTTAAGAGATTTGAAGTTGTTAGGATTTTTTTAAAATTTCTGTAAGTTACTGGCATTTTTGGAGACTGTGTTCATCTACTAGTGCTCTCCCCTTGTGCTCCTCTCACCTCTGCTCTCTTTTCTGGTTCTTTTTTAATACTATTTCACTTGAAACTTGCCTCTTCAGTAATATGATTCCACCCTCCACTCCAAGCAGAGACATGTTCCTCCTCCTCTGGGTTCCCACGCACACCTTTTCTCTCGCCTTTGTCAATTGTGTTATCTAATTTCATGTTCATCTCCTTTAGAATTTGAACATCTTGAGGACTGGGATTGGATTTTTTTTTTTTAGTTTTTGTATTCACCTGCTTATAAATGTGAATGGTGTATCAAAGGCCCTCAAGTTAACAGGTCAATATGTATTCAATGAAAAAAAATAACGATTTTCCATTTTATAATCACTTTGAATTCAAATTCTGTCATCCATTCTAGTTTGGCATTACCTAAAAATTTCAAAAGCATTTTTCAGCTTATATCCAAGCCATTGATAGCCATAGACATACACGATACATATAAGTATAGGTATAGATTTAGCTTTGGATAAAGATGTAGACATAGATGTTTTACGGGACATCCTTCAATTGTCCACATTTCATCACTGAACAATGCAATTTGAGGGAAGAGAAGAGTGCTATAGTTTCATTTAATCTGACATCCATGAGTCAATCACAGTTAACTAAGTCTCCAAACTCTAATCTCTTTATAGTTCCCCATATGCTTTTTCATATGCTTGCCTAAAATAAAGATAAATTAGATCTAAAGATGTCTGGTTTACCAGTTTATGAAAAAATGAAATAAGTTTAGTTCTACAACTAGAAGTAGACTTTTCTTCATAAGCTGTCATAACTAATCTACCTCCTAGTTCATTCTAGAATTTTGCTAGAAATCAACATTAAGTTTATTGATCTATAATTTTGCAATTTCTTAAAATTCGGATTTTTGTTCCACTTTAATCTCTGTGATTTAGTGTCCATTCTTTTGCATTCTTATTATAAAATCTTTCTGGTCCTGGAAATTTGAAGACACTTAAATTGTTCAGGTAATAATTTACTACCACATCATCTGCCAGAACTTTAATTTGTTTTTACAATGTTTATCCTACAACTTCTACTGGGAAGATTTAATTTTTTCCTAGAGAAGATGGATGAGACACAGGAGTTGAAAATCCAGGCTTCCTGCTTTCATTTGTTGCTAGATCACTATCTTTCCTAAGCCACCAGCTTTTCTGAATAAACCTTACAAATATAAACACATTTTCTTATTGATTTTAGACTATTTCATGAGTCTGGGGATTCATTCTAGCCTTACACTTTCTTGAAAGAGTTTATATATTTATGGCACATCTAATATCTGTCTTCATATGCCTCTTTCCATCTATTATTTCATAATCTTTAGAATTTGAGCAAGAGTTTCTTGTGCAATTGCATTAATGCAGTCGTGCTCTTGTCTGAAAATAGTGGTTTTGACTAAATTTCTTCAATTTCTCATATTGTTCAGCTTTCATTATTTTTAAAAGTCTGATTTTGGTTGGAAAGGCAATTTGAAGGTGACTATTCTATACATAATTCCTTTCTTGGGAAAATTAATTTGTGTGTGAATACAACTCCACTTAGCCTGATTAGAGACATGGGGGAAGGTATTCATGATGCTGCCTCATTACGTTCTTCAGTTTTTATGGAACCTAAAAATCTCACCACATGTTCTCCTCGTTAACCTATATAAACAGAAACCAGTTTCCTTCAGGTACTTTAAATGGAGAATAAATGCAAACTCACTGTCCTTGGATGGTTTTAGACGCTCAACAGACAGAAATAATCACTCAAAATTGATCAAACTAAAATGAATATCTTTAACTGAATTCCATTTTGACATAATATTAAGTCATATGAGGAACATCACAAGACAAGAAACATTCCTATAAAATGAACTGTTTCACTCTTTGTATATTGTTAAGTCTATTGTTACATTTCTATGTACCTTATAGCTACTTCTGCATTATGTATCTGGATGAGCTATACAATTCCTGTGAGCCTTGTAACTCATCCTGTTTTTCTCTTACAGAAAGTTAAGACCCACATTTGTGGCTATCATTAAAAATGTATAGTATAGGGATTCATGCCCTGCATTTTGGCATTACCTCCATTTTGGGCTCATACTTACCTTATTTGCTATGTCTACATTTTGTTAAATCACCACATATTCTTTTAGTAAAGAGGCAAGGTTGAAAGATAAGAAAAGGACAGGAAAGAAAAATAAAGTGCCCTGCATTACCTCTTCCTTTCATTACAAAATTACTTTCTCTCAAGGTTCCCAAAAATATTCCAGTCCAATCTAGTTTATTTTTGGTCACATTGAAACTTTCCTGTCCATTTTTGTGAATTCACTGAGCTCATGAAATAATCTCACATCTATTCTAAGAACTGCCTTATCAAAACGCATGAAGATCGCTTCTGAGCTATTCTATGAATTGTGTCAGGTCACTTTTTCTTTCTTTGCCTTCATCAAGTATTTTTAAGAATTTATCAGATGCTTCACTTTTGTTACAGTGTAAATTCAGCAGAAATATAGGTAGATGAAATTTCATATCATTACTGTATTTGAATTTTGTGCTAGTCTGTTAGAAAAATATAAACCACATTTCCTCTGTAGTACTCTATAATGATATCACTTTTGGTTATTTTTTCTTCATATTTTCTCCTAAACTAATTATGTCATATGGGTTACATATAAAATAATAAAAGAGACAAAACTATTTATCTCTTTGAATTCTTACTGTGTAGGGGATTTATGTTGACCTTGGAGAAAAGTCTAAAACTTATAGAGATATATTCTATGAGATATGTTAAATAAGTATAACATTTACAGCATTTTTTTTATTAATCCTAGTGGTTTAGCATTAGTTAACTAATTGCCCTAGAAATCCAATGATTTAGTAACTCATTGATTTAAACTGATTTTATTTTTTTAAGTAGACAATGTTTAAAGATACATGGCCCAAACATTTTCTTTTCTTTATTTGGGTCATTTGTGCTAGGTTCCTCATTTTAGCATTTCCTTAAGAACTTTCAGACTGCCCTTAGTCTATACAAGAGAAAGTAAAATCCAGAGGAAAGCACAGAAAGAAAAAGGAGCAAGTCAGGGGAGCATGTCTTCAGGCAACCCAGTAACATTGTTGTTTTCACCTATTCACAAAGCAAATGAAAAAAAAAAATCAGTTCCAGAAAGGAAGCTGCAAAATGCTTTGCCCTCGGTGGAAACAAGACTGAGAAACAGCAATCATTTGAGAGAAAGGGTCTTCATAAGCATATCATTTTAGTTTATATGTATACATAAAACACATTTGTGTCATTCTTTGTAAAGTCATCTCATAGTCAAACATAAAAATTGGCTGTAAAAGAATAAAGTA
Source organism: Geosciurus inauris (assembly GCA_004024805.1). Lineage (NCBI taxonomy): Eukaryota > Metazoa > Chordata > Mammalia > Rodentia > Sciuridae > Geosciurus > Geosciurus inauris. The sequence continues at coordinate 9,755 of PVHX01029364.1, read as the reverse complement.
TTATGTATTACTAATTGCTAAGTCTGTTGTTGCAAGGCAACAGAAAAAAAATGTGTGGCTGAAATGGGAAGGCTTTTGGTTTCAGGATCAAGCTTAGCATTGGTGCCTTTGAGTTTGGACATTCAAACAAAACCTTTCAGGCTTTTGACATTGTGGAGTAACAACCTTATGGGAAATCAAAGGATAAAAAATTCAGTGCAAGTGAGGGTTGGCTCATGCATTTTAAAGGCAAGTTTGACTTGAATATATTAGGGTGGAAGGTGAAGTTGTTGGTGCAGATATGATGGCTACTCAAGAAATGAAAATGAGAGACATTCTGTTTTCAAACCTAAGAGAAAAACAACAACCTGATCTCTTATATCTAAACCTGCTGAAAAGAACTTTATAGTAAAAAAAAAAAAAAAAACAAGTAAAAAGTACAACTAAAATATATATATGAATTACTTTATCTTAATTGTATCAACTGACACAAATATTTATAAAACATTACTGTCAAAAATCCAGAAATATTTTTCTAAATGTACTAGTTTGATATTTTTCTTCGACCTTTATTTTCTATTTTGACGTACAAATAAAGCAGAAATTATGAGAAAGATTAAAAGTTAGTGTCTATATCCTGTATCATTTTAATTTATTTCTTTATGATTTATTAAAAGATGGTAGGTGCAATTCAATATGAACAATAACATTTTCAAATTTTATTGAACTATTCTAACATAGGCATGTTGGTATAGCATATGCTTTTCCAAGAAAGCTTGTTAGATCGTTCTTGGAATTTTTCTCATCAGTTCTCATTAATTCATGGTGTCTATGAAAGTTTTTAAGTTTGTTGTTGAGATACAGTTTCCAGGATGCCTATTACTGCCACTTAAGGAAAGTATTTTCTGTCTGTGCTTTCACTATAGTTAATAAAGCATGATTGGATCCAAGGTGATGAAGAGCATATACAAAATACAGTATGCCATTAAATTCAACATCTTCTGTTGATGTAAGGTCAAAGTTGAGAAATAAAACATTCAGAAGCCCCCACCCCAAACATTATTATAATCTCTGAGACAAAATGCACTATACTACACTTAAAAAATAAATGGCATATATTATGAATATTTACCAGGAAAAGAGAAGAGTATGCAAAATATGAATTTGCACATGTAGGAGTCTGCAAGAATAGAGAATCACCATATTGATGGCATTGAACAAAAAAAAAGTGTTTTAGAATGCTAAATGCTCAGCTTTAATGCTGCTTGAATCCACTATTCAGGATTTATATATTCCATTTAGATGAAGTCAGTGTACACTTGAAAAAGGTGATATAAAAAGAAAAGCATACATAAGACTATTATAAAAAACATTTTATTATAACCTCCCCCCATTAATTCTGCATTTATTTCCCACCAAATATCATGATTTAGGGACAGCCTTCAATGAACGTAAATCACACCATATTATAATTACAACTCCCTTGCTTTATTCACTCAGTAGGGTGAGCCCATTGAGGAAAGGGCCCACCTCTGTATCCCAGCAATGGTCTTAACACCTAAGCAGTGTGTGAAACATAATCATCACTTAGTATATGACTGTTTGATTCAGGAGCAAATATGTGAATGTGTAGGTATAGGGTATAAGACTGGACTTTATAAAAGTGTGTGGTACTCTAGGCAAGACACAATTTTAATCACTTGAAGTGAAATTTTCAAATACTAAAAATATTCACTTCCAGTTATTAAATATAATTTAAAGGAAAGAGTTCATTGTCATCATCTCTTTGTGCAGCTGTCAGCCTATCAAATGGACAGTTCTTAATCTTGTCATTTGTAGAGGAAACACCTCCATCCTGACCATGCTAATTCCTCTGGATCTTGTGCAGATCCATTCTGTATCCTGGATAGTGATGAGCAGAGGCTTAATGCATGCAGGTGCTGTTGTACTATGTTTTATTTATTTATTTTTCCAGTGCAAAGGTGGGTAATGCTTTTAAATCTGTGTATAAAAAATTGTGAGGAACTCTGCGAGGAAGTACAGCGTTTTATAAGTCTTTTGGCTCTGGCATTTTCAGCCATTGACTTTGGTAAAGAATGCACTCATAGGTTTCCAGACTGTTAATGATAGCTTGGAGCCCATAATCTTGTAGTTTGGATTATTTCCCCCAAAACATATTACCTTACATTTACTCTCACTGAATGAAGCTCATATGCTGATATGCCACTTTCATGCCCACTTACCTGGATGGATGCACAGGAGACTCCTGAATGTTATTTCTGTCACCTCAGCATTTCCTCACTCACTAGAGCTTGCTATCACATAAGGATGGGAGATTTCACTGCATGTACCCTCATTAACTTCATTTGTTTTAATGCTATAAGTAATACTGGTTTCAGTGTAGAAGCTTTGGTTGGCGAGTGGGGGTGGGGTGGGAAGGTCTATGCACAATTTGGAATCTTCATCAGAGAAGTTGGTCTTTTTGTTTTTGTTTCTTTACCCTGCCACATCTGTCAGAGCCAAGAGGCATTTCTTTAGGCATATCTGTCTTCTTTTTTACATCTATGGGCTCCATGCTGCCTACTCTCTGGATTAACCCATATATATCAGAGTACAGATATGTGCCTCTTATTGTAGGGATATTGACTTGGCTAATCTTTTGGATGGGATTTGGAACTTTTTGCTTAAATAGTGAGTTATTGAGAAGAGACCTGACTGTAGAATCAAATAGTTATATAGAATCTGGTTTTTATTTCTGATCAGACCATGAGTGAGTAATTTTACTGAGTTTATTTTCCTATCTACAAAGTGGAGATGATAATATTTATCATACAGAGTTTTTTGGATAGGCAGTGAAAAGATATGTTGTGAAGCATATTTTATGTCATTGTGTATCATAGTGCTCAGGATATTCTATTGCCTTCTTTCCACTGTTTCAGATAGCTGCCTATCCTTTAAGCTGGACCTCATTATTTTCTTTTCACAACTCTCACAGAGGCCTACTCCCTTTATTATACCTATCTGACCTCTTAGTCCCTGATGTTCTGATTCTGTCGTCTACTAGGCAATTCTTGCCCAGTGTGGCATCTCTGCTTAAGCATGCCCCTCATTTGGTGACTTTTTAAAAGAAATCATCCTCACAAACAGATTGTAGAAAATCTGATTCTCTATGAATCAAATGTTTTCTTATTATTTTTCCAACATATATAGCAATTACTTGATCATCATTTCCCCTTAAATTATAATCAGCAAATAGTGAGCAAGACGTCTTCCAAGTTTCAGGAGTCCAGGAGATACAGCAGACTTATGACCTTTGAAGCATTTCTTGTACACAGATTTAGAGACAGTTTTGCTTTGGTCTGGATTATTTCCCTTAATAATGAAAATAATGATGAAAATAATCTGAAGGGCAAATTGATATTTTAGCAGAGGAGAGATGTTATAAACTAAAGGTCAGTGCCAAATGGATAATCCATTATTAGAAGAGTCTCAAGTGAGGTGAGGAGGCAGGAGTTCCAGGTGCAGGCTGGCTAGGGGAACAAAAGTGGAATAAGTTGACACTAGCAAATGCTCTGATTTTTGTGAGGACACCATTTTCTTGGCATGGGGGAAGGTATCAGGGTAAAAGAAGATGTGTAAAATGAGTCACAGCACCCAGTGTCTAGTCCTGATATTAGAAACATGAAAAACAATAAGGAAACATTCATTATTGAGCACCTGTAAACTTCACATATGCTGGCCTGAATTCTTAAAAGAAAACTATACTCAAGACAATAACTGGGTTATTCCTAAATAAGACACTGAGCAAAGCATTTGAGTACAAATCAGTGAAAGGTCCATTAATAAACATCTAGCCATTGTGAGCAATGGTGGCTCCATCCTGTTGGGTACCATCTGTGAGACTCTGCAGAATATACCTTAGAATTGCACCTCCAAATAGCAAGGAAAGTAAATCATTTATCCACAAATATATAGCTCCTTGGTAGACAGTTATTCCTAGAAGTATTACCTTCCCTGCACTGCCATTCTGCTCCACATACAGAGCAAACATCCCTGTGGCCAAAGAAGGCAGGCAGAGTACACATGTGCTTAACACTAGGAAATTGTTCATTCAAATCATTGATAGCTTCTAAAGTAGGCTAAGGAACATTTGGGTGGGGTGATGACTGTTTTCTATAGAGGGAAAGTTTATTTCCATATAACCCGGTGAATACACTAAGGAGTTGTGTTTAATGGCACTTATATTAGAATCTGATTTTGTCACACTTTGGTCACTCAGATTCAGGTCCTGTGGAGAAATCATGTTCATGCATAATCTGCCTTCTCTATAAAATACATATTATGTATTATGTTATATTATGTTAGGACAGGAGCTAGCATTTATTTTACTTACTTGTTCAACACCCAGCAGAGTGCTTTGCTAAAATGAACTCAACTCAATTCTACTTGCAATTAGAAAGAAATGATAAGACCCTTTATTTTCCCTCAAAAATCAGAGCATTTGCTAGTGTTAACCTGCTTCTCTATGTCTATTTTTGTAATGCCTCCAATCCCAGTGGATCCAAATACACTGAATTAGCAATTACTGTATAGCACATTTAGCATACTTAGAAGCCTCTTTGACCACCCTTGGAATGCAGCCACCAGGGCAGAGCACGACAGCTGTTCAGTAACACAACATAAAAATTTATGATGAATAACCCACCTGGATGCATCTCCCAGATAACAGGTTGTACATTTGCCATCTCAGAGTCTCCTCTAGATCACATTTGAACTTCTAGTGTCAAGAGTGCAAAATAATATTCTTGAAATAATTATTTTTAAGAAGAGAAAAGCAATTCATGGTATCCTTTGATTTTCCCATTAGAATTGAAAGTGAAAGCAACAGGCCACAAAAAGATCTATGTCATTATCATGAAATGAATGCTCGTAAAGCAGAAACTTGTGTCTTTGGAGGAATGTATGCTGTGCCATATGGGATGATGGTAACGTTGCCGACATGTATGTGGTTATTCAGAGTTTAACAATATCTTGGACATATGCTCCTTAGATTAAACCATATAATATATTCATTTTGCAGATGAGGAGTTAAAAACTCAAAGAAAAGATGGAATTGCACAAAGTAATGCCAGGAGAGTGCAACCGCCATCTCTGTTGCTTTTGCATCCTTCAGCCTTTACAACTTACACCATGCCTTAACAACCTTGTATATAGCATGGCATAGGGCTGTGGAACTTGCAGTTACTGTCCAGTGAATTATCCTTACCACTTTATCTTAAAGGACCCTGTGCAGACGCTGGGGTGTAGCCCAGTGCCTAGCATATGTGAGGTCCTGAGTTCAATCCCCAGTAACACACACACACAACCAACCAAACAAACAAACAAAAAGCCCTTGAAGGGCCCTGTGCATTGTAAATTTAGAGTCCTGTTGACTCAAAGAACAGTGAACCTGGCATCCAGAGGCCATGACTCCAGTCCGGGTACTTCTACATACCACTGTATAACCTTGAATTAGTCACTTTATATATCTAAGTCTGAGATACCTCTTTTTACATTGCAAATTCCAATTGTTTCCCTAAAATTGTCCATGCCATCATAATAAAGATCCTACAGGATTGTGCTTTATCAGATCCAAAGCACCATGTAAAAGGAAAGTGACGTCATTCTTTGAGGACTAGACAACAATCTGAGTTCTTTGTACATTTTCTTTTCATTTACTTCTCATACAGTTAGCTGAATGTGACCAATCTCATTTTACATTGTGGGGGGTGGGGAAATTAAATCTTAGTGAACTGCAAATTCTTACCAGAGATCACACAACTTCTGAGTGGAAACCGAGTCTGAAGTCTGCTCTGTCTGATCTACTTGACTTGAGCCTCATCCTGTCTTCCATACATCTTTTTTCCAATCATAATTAAGTAAGTCTGTACCAACACAGAAGGTAAAATGTCCACAAGATAATCAGGGCTGATATGATACTAAGTTTTAAAAATTCTGATAAGCCTACTACTACTTCCCCTGTTCACACTCTTTCCCCCTTTATCATTTTTTTTATCCTAATACTAATGCTTTATCTCACTGTCATCACTGATTGAGTACCTGCACCAGGCACTGAGGAAGAAAACAGCTCACAGGGAAGAGACTCCACAAACAAGCAGGAAAGTGCAATAGAGCTAATACAGCATGCTCATTAAGTTCCCCAGAGAGGCAAGCTCCGGAAAGTGCTGAGGAAGGCAGCCTAGGGTTGGAGGGCAGTCCTCTTCCTACCAGTGAAAACATTATCTGTTAACTTTATTATAAGAATATGTGAATATATAAATGTTAACATTTGAAATGTTAACTGTCATAAGAGTATTTTCAGAGTTTATATGGATGACATTTAACAACCGAAGTGGCTTGAGACCCAACCAATCAGCACAGAGATAGTTATACTCCAGTGCTCTAGAAGTCCCCAGCTGTGCCCAAGTGTAGTTTAGCTGCAGGAACAAAATGAGGTTCAGGGAGTCCCAGGGGAGGAGCTTTGTGGCCAAAGTTGAAGAATAGGGGTGGGTCATGGCATCTGGGGCTCAGGGTAGCAGTTATTAGTCCATTGGTACAGAGATTTTCCAGTATTTTCACAACTAGTAGATTCCTCCAGTATCAGTTGAATACCAGCTCTGTTATTTGCCTTTAGAGGCCACTCCTCTATTTGCTTTAAGCCTTCCTGAGATTTGCCATAAGCTCCCCTGTGATATTTCAGACATGTGCAGGCTGCTGAAAGAGGTACCTCAGTAATCTCTTCATGTGCATAGCTGCCTGCTTTGTGAGTAGGTAATACCACATACCTGTGGACTTTGAGAGAGACCTTGGAAGATTGTAGTATGTTTAGAGTTGATCAAACGAAAACTGATTTGCTGTTTGCAAGACTTCCAGGTTTTTACTTTTGTGAAATAATAATAACTGCAGTGTTAAAACTCCTTTATGCTCTATCCTTGAAAAAGCACTTTCACATGCATAGGGTCATTTACTTTCCTCTACAATTTCATGGAGGAAGTGGGGTTGCAATTATCCCTATTTTATGGAAAAGCACAAGGAGACATAGGAAAGATAACTAAAAGGAGCATGCAGTAAGCAAATGACAAAACTTGTGACTCTTCAGGAGATAAAAAGTATGGGGTTGGGGGTCTAATTGTCTGGAATTAAAATCTGGTTCCTACTGTCATTGCTGGGTGATCTCAAATGAGTTCTCTTTTAACCAGTGCCTTGGTTCTATCTTTTGTAAAATGGAGACAATCTCATTATCTACCTGCTAGGGTTGTCCTGATACTTAAACAAGCCAATGATTTTAATCTATACAGTACTTGGCACATAGTAAGCACTCAGGAATGGTGACTGTTAATGGAAAGCCAGTCCTCTGCCCCTTAATCGAAAGTGCTCTTATTTATTATATGCCACCACTATTATACCTACTAATATCAGCATCAAAAACCCAACTTCAAATTATAAAATCAAAATAGAATCCTGAATAATTTGAGATACCAACTGTTGTGGCTATATTCATTCAGTACTAACTGCCATGATATAATATGTTCATATTTTAGTGCCAATGAAAAAAATACTAAGAAAAACACATATAAGCAAATAAAAATATTTCATGTTTTGGGCTGTAATATTTGAATTTCTCCATTCTGCAGCATATTAAAATTCACCAAACACAGAATTTGAAGCTCCTTATCACAGTAGGATATTGATTAATTTCACAGCCAAAATATTAGGACTAGTAAAGTTATAGAGAATAGAGGTACATTTATCATATCAAGAAAGATTTATTTTCTCAAATCTTCTTTGTGCAATAAACCATTCCATGCAATTTTTGCATGGGGTGTCCAAGCTGTCAACTTGTGGACTTTAACTCCTCACCTCTTATTTTAGAAGTAGGGGGAATACATTGGGCAAAAAGATTAGTTTTTCATAGTCTTAAAACGTAATAAGATTTTGTGTATCTTTAGAAAGCACAAATTTCATGGTCTAGGAGGGAAACCACTTCATTTTGAAATGTCTTCTGAGACAGTGGGAAGAATTGCCAAAACAATTCAAGAACTGTTTGGAAGACAGAGTAGAGGTTAAAATACGAATGTAATTCTTATCCTTGATTTTACTTGAGGCAATTTTTTTTTTTTTGCTCTATGAATCAATAAGCATTTTGTGTTAATCTGAATTGTTTATAAGTGCATAAATTTCCCTGGACACTGTAAATTCTTCCTGAGTTTTGTGGGTGCATAGGTACTGGTTGCAGCTATGGACAATTCAGTGCTCATTGGATGAGAACTGCTTTGGAGGATGTGACTTATTTCTTCTTCGCTCTCAAGAGCTCTGCAAATGTGGATTCCTGGCCCACCACAACCACACCTGTGATTCATTAGTTGCCTACATTTATCAAGATCATAAGCATAAATATATAGCCTGATTGTCCCCTGGCATGCAAAAATACAGGGCTGTGACAAATCTCAGTGGCTACCATTAAATGAAATGACTCCCTAAAGCAGGAAATTCTCTCTCTCTCTCCTCTCTCTCTCTCTCTCTTTTTTTTTTTGGTACTGGGGATTGAACTTGACCACTGAGCCACATCCCCAGCCCTATTTTGTGTTTTATGTAGAGACAGGTTCTCACGGAGTTGCTTAGCTCCTCACTGTTGGTGAGGCTGGCTTTGAACTCACGATTCTCCAGTCTCAGCCTCCCAGTGCTGGGATTACAGGCGTGCACCACCGGGCCTGGCTGGAAATTTCTTTTCTTAAGCATTTTTGGATTTCCAAAAATGTGGAAAGCTTCCACTCCTTCATCTTTTTTCAAAAGGAGGATATGTGGGCCAGGTAAAATTTTTTAGAGGTGTTGCTTTATCATTCTTAGATCCAACCCTCATTCTTAACACAAGTGTTGGTCTCTACAGTTAGCTCTTTCAAGTTGCCAGTAGTGCTGTGAGAAGCAATCCCTGAGGCTCTCACCCTCATTTCTCCCCTGTCTTGTGGTGTGTTCTCTATATTGGACTATGCTTTGTGCCCCTATAACTACTTACATCCTGAGTCTTCAATGCCCTACTCTGAAAAATCAAGGTTTTCCTACATGCTAAAGTTCTAGCTTACATCTTCCCTTCTCTCAATAATGCATGCATTTACCCATCAGTTTCACAATAAAGCTTATAAAACCACTGTCTTCATTAACCAGCTATGAGAGAATAGCATTGACTGGTGGTTCAACATTTAACATTTTTCCCTCACAGTTTGGAGGCTGGAAGTCCTAGATACATGATGCATGAGTGCATTCTGGTGAGGGCCTTCTTCCTGCTCTACAAATAGGTGTCTTCTCATTGTATCTTTATAGGGCAGGGAGAGAACATTCTGGTCTCTCTTTTCCCTTTGAAGGGAACTGATTGCAGTTATGAAGGTTCTATCCTTATGCCCTGATTACCCCCAGAGGAGCAACATCAAAATACTAGCACATAGTGATTTGGGCTTTAGCATATAAATTTGAGGAGGGGACAAAAATATTTAGTCTGGAGCAAACCCAGAAGGTAAAATGCAATGGTAAATTAAAGGCGAATGCTACTGGGAAAGTTAATATAAGGAAAACTTTCATTTAGACAAGACAAAAGGGGAAAATAGGCTGGCTTATGAATTAATAATATGCTATCATAGGAAATATTTACGAGCTGGCTGAACAATGGACTCATGCTAGAAGAAGCTCAAGTATTAGATGGGTCATTTAAATAACAGTGAGATGCCTACAGTCTTTTTTTTTTT
>PVHX01029363.1:5862-17113 GCA_004024805.1 Geosciurus inauris | reverse complement strand
AAAGAAAGAAAAAGAAAAAAGAACTAAAAAAAACTTAACATCAAAAACCAAATAACCGGGGCTGGGGTTATGGCGCAGTGGTAGCGTGCTCGCCTAGCATGCGGGAGGCACTGGGTTCGATCCTCAGCACCACATAAAAATAAAATAAAGCTATTGTGTCCACCTACAACTAAAAAATAAATATTTAAAAACAAAACAAAACAAAACAAAAACAAATAACCCAATCAATAAATGGACAGATACCTCTCAAAAGAAGAAATACAAATGGTCAACAAATAAAAAAAAGTTCAACATCTCTAACAATTAGGGAAATATAACTCAAAACTACATTGGAATGTTATCTCATGACAGCCAGAATGGCACTTTTCAAGAATACAAATAGTAATAAACATTGTAGAAGGATGTGGGGGAAAAGGTATACTCACACACTGTTGGTGGGACTGCAAATCAGTGCAACCACTCTGGAAAGCAGCATGGAGATTCCTCAAAAAACTAGGAATGGAACTACCATATGACCATATCCATATCCAGTTATCCTACTCTTCAGGATATATCCAAAAAATTTAAAATCAGCATACTACAGTGACACAGCCACAAAAATGTTTATAGCTGCAAAATTCACAATAGCCAAGCCATGGAACCAACTTAGGTGCCCTTTAACAGATGAATGGATAAAAAAAATGTGGTAATGTATACACAACGGAATATAACTCAGCCATAAAGAATGACATTATAGCATTTGCTGGTAGACTATCATTCTAAGTGAAATAAGCCAGTCCCAAAAGTCAAAGGTCAAATGATATGCAGAAGCTAATTCAAAACTTGGAGTGAAGGGGCTAAAAAAAATGAAAGAGGGAAAAAAAAAGGAGAGGGAATTTCAGCAAAATAGAGGAAAGATCAGTGGAGTAGATAAAGAGGTTTGAGGAGAAGAAAGAAAGGACAGGAAAAGAACAGTGGAATGAATCTGACCAGACTTTTGTATGTGCATGCATGGATGCGGCTGAGTGGGTCCCAGTACAGGTGTATCCACAGAACACTAATTGGAAAAAAAAAAAAAAAAGTAAACTGTGTATGCTGGCATTGTATATAACTAAAAAGAATAAAATAAATAAAAAAATTTTGGTCTAAATAAGAAAACAAGGTGAAAACTATAAACCTCTCCTATGTAGGAGTTGGAAGTATAGCTCAGTGGTAGAACACTTGCCTAACATGGTCACTGCTCTGGGCTCAATCCCTAGTATCAAGGGGGAAAAAAAAAAAAAGAGAACTAATGTGTACTTATCATCAGAAGCATGAAAACATGAATTGCTGGGGCTTTTAAAATGTTGCTTTACTTTCAAAATAAGCAGATTTAGAAATAGAAAATGTTGTGCTTATTTAAGAGTAATTTACATACACTATAGAAATAGCTTCCATGATTTCTCCACTCTAGTGAACACGAAAAATACTTTCTGATGAAGAAAAATGTTTTAACATAAAACTTCTGATTAAATTCCTCCTGTGAGAAGCTATGATCTGAATATTTGTATCCCACCAAATTCATATGCTGAGACCAAAGTGATGATATTACATAGTAGGGCTTCTGGGAGGTGAATCATATTAGTGACTTTATGAAAGAGACCCAGAGCTAGCTGTCTTCTAGCCCAGGAGAATGCAGCTAAAAGGATGCTGTCTATGAACCACAAAGTGGGCTCTTACCAGAAATCAAATCTGCCAGTGCCTTGATCTTGGACTTCCAGCCTCTACAACTGTGAGAAACCAATTTCTAATATTTTTATACGCCACTCAGTCTATGGTGTTTTGTTAAAGCAGCCCGAACAGACTAAGAGAAAAAGTGACCTGCTCACCCATTCATCCTTCCTTCCTTTTCATTAATTTTACATTATAATTACATAAATATGTGCTTTAATAAAACAGTATTTTAATTCAATGGTGGATACAAAATAATGGTCTTTGGCACAGGCAGAGGGATCTTCATCACTGCCTGTGACTACACCAACCAAATGCTGGACCTTCAGCTGTTTTCCTGGCTATTCTGGGGGTCAGGGCTATAGCAGTGGGCTGGGGGCCTGCAAGCTGAAGGCTCACTTGGCACCACTGCAGGCCCAACATTTTATCAGGGAGAATTATCTACAAACAGAAGTGGAGAGTATAGTACCATGAACCCTGTGTGCCCATTGGCCAGCTCCACGTCATTAACTCATGGCCATTCTTGTTTCATCTGCTTCAATTTCCCTCCTCTGAATTGTTTTGGTGCCAATTCTGGATATTATATAATTTTGCCCATAAGTATTATCAAATAGGTAAGAACTTTTTGCTCCACTTTCGGATAACTCAATATGAGAATAGATTAAATTATAGGGTGATCCTTTGTACCATAAAAGCATTTAATAAAAATATGAAATATGGTCCCTGCCCTTAAGGATCTTAACATTTACTTGGAGAGCTAAGATAAATGCAAATGGAAAAAAAATCACTAAAAAGCAATCCCAATGTAACCTAACATCAGAAGGTACCATGAAATAATTGCCAGTTCTGATTTGAATGGATCCTAGTATCTCCAAAAAGTGGATGCACGTGACCTCTTAGCTTTATCTGCTTCCTCTCCTTGCACAAACCATCAGCTTCTGCGCAAAGGAACTCCACAAGTCCTCTGTGTTCTCTAGGCTCATGCCACCTCCATGTCTTGGAACTAGATTATTTTCCCCAACATTCCTGCCTCTGAGCTGGTCCAAATGCTTCCCCTCTTACAGACAGTCCTGCATGGTCCTCCCCAAGCTCAGTCCTGCCTGTTTATAGCATTTATCTGCATATTTCCCACCAGATACCTGGCTGGATCCAGGTCTGGATATGGTTTCCACTCATGACAGACATAAATGTTTTGAAGGCTGTGTATATGCCACCTACAGCTACAGGTAAGGCTTTGCTGATTGAGGAATAGCAATCTGCCAAGGGTTATGGTGGACAAGAGCAGTGAGGGGAGGCTCACAAGACAGTGAAACCACTGGTGTGGTTTTGAGGAGGGGAAGGCTCTCTGAGCGGAGAGGATTATTCAGTAGCCTTGCCAACTAAGAAACAGGCTCAAGCCCTCCCACACAGTGACCCCTTTGAGGAGTTCCTGGGTAGTGAAGGAGCATGAACAAAAAGCCCCATAATGAAATCTGATCGTGCTACTCTGTGCTTAATAAAGCCTTTCCTTTGCTGGGCGCAGTGGCGCACGTCTGTAATCCCAGCACTTTGGGAGGCTGAGACTAGAGAATCGCGAGTTCGAAGCCAGCCTCAGCAATGGTGAGGCACTAAGCAACTCAGTGAGACCCTGTCTCTACATAAAACACAAAATAGGGCTGGGGATGTGGCTCAGTGGTTGAGTATCCCTGAGTTCAATCCTTAGTACTCAAAAAAAAAAAAAGCCCTTCCTGATGGTAACCACCGCCATGGAAGATGCGAAAGCACAGGCAGAGCCTCTGTACTGGGTGTGCATAACCTGGGCTCGGAGCCAAGTCATTCAAAAAACCATTATGGACAGGACAGGGTGATAAGGACTCTGTAGACGGCACTAAAAAGTACAACTCATGGGGCTCTGGGAAAGGAGAAATTAAGTTGGGGCATCAAGAAGGGCCTCAAGGAGAAAGTGGCAAATGGATGGTTTGTAAACAAGGGGCAGGACTCAGGCTGTGGAGGCGGGAGGAAGGCAATGCAGGCGGAGGACTCACCAAGCACAGAGCTGGGGCTCAGGGGTCTGCAGTATAGTGGTTGGGTCTTGTGAAGAGAGCCTGAAGGCGGGTTTACAGAGACCCACTGAGCCGGAGCCTAGGGGACACTGCATGCATGCATGCAAGCAGGGCAGTGCCCAGGGCAGGAGTGTGGCTCTGGAAGGTTACTCAGGAAAGAATGTGGGGTGTGGTCCAGGTGGTTTAGCGGTAGAGCGGAGCTGCTGGAGGACTAAAGCCGTGTCCTGGTAACAGAGGACAAGGGCCTGGGCCTAAGAGATGGCAGAAGAAACAGAGGAGGGAGAGCGAGAGTCTGGGCAGCTCCTCCCAGCTAGCCGTCTTTCCCCAGAAAGGAAAATTAGGGCTGGGAAAAGATATCAGGAAAACATTCAAGAGCCTCCTTTGTCCATGGTCAGATTTCATGTTTTGAATCCAGTGATCTTTGATACTTTTGCTTTTCGCTAGAAACAAAGACGAAGAAAAATAGAATTGTTTCCATCTTCTGCCTGGCTCCATTCTAAGGAGTCTATCTTTCTGCCATGGTTTCTCTAGCTGGCCTTCCTCTGGGGAAGGGTCTCTGTGCTGTTGATTGCACAGGCCTTGACTATGCACTCGGGCTGGACAGCCCCAGAGGCCATATTAAGCAAACTGTCTGGAAGGCTTAACAAAATTATAATTCTCTTGCTCCTGTCTTCAAGAGTTAGAAAAGAGGGAAAGACGGCGTGGGAGAAAGTCCTAATCCATGTTTCTGAAGGAAGATGTTTTATTTAGTCCTGCACATTTTAATTAGTGATCAATCATCAGCCCTATAAATATTAGAGTGCAATGACAATGGCTTAGGAAAAAGGAAAGACTGTCACTGATGATTACCTTCTGATCAGGGTCTAGGAAGCATCCTTATCTGGCTTAAGCTCAGGACCCACTGGCAGTCCCTTGATTTGATAGGGAGCTCTGGTATCTGCAAATACAGTGACTAACTAGCCTGGTTTGTCCTCCTGCTCAAAGTGTGAAGCTAGTGAAATGCCCCCATAGGTTTTGGAAACGGAGCAAGCCCTAAGATTCCAGAGTCCAAAGGCAAAATGCCCCCACAGGTTTTGGAAACAGAGCAAGCCCTAAGATTCCAGAGACCAAAGGCAAAATGGAGTGGACTTGGAGGGCTTCATGCCAATGGCACAGCACCAACACTGTTTCCCATGCACAGGAAAAACACGGATGGCCACACTGTATCTGTCTCTTTCCTATGAATTATGTGGAAAGAAAATAGGACTCCTTGAGACACACTAGGATTAAGGGTTCCAACTTAGAAGACTCACTTCAGTGAAACGCTCAGCCTTTATTCAAAGTTTAGAAAAACTTGCTCCCCTCCAGGAATGTGCGTTCAATGCATCCTATTTCCTTTTCACTTCTGGAAATAATGGCTGGGAATGAGGTGAGGAATAGGAGTTTACGATAAGCTTGGAAAGTCATTTAGCTAACCTGCCTTATTCTCAGGGCGGAATGCTCCAAATAGGAGCTCTCTGCATCTGAACTGTTGAGCCACTGCTAGTTTTCATGCCCTGTTCATCTTCCTCTTTCCAATGTGGCAAATCTAGATGAACTGGCAAATGTAGACGGGGCCTTACTAATCAGAACTATTTCTAGAACACATCTATTTTTAGGACAAATGAACCAATAAGAGAACAAGCACATATTCAGGCAGTCAATAATATATATGCACAAACTCCTGAGGAACTCCCCACTGAAGTTATTATATACACTGCCCATTGTCCCAGGCCTCATGCACACAGGCCTCTAAAAGGAGCACTCACAGCAGGAGGAAACCGAAACACCGCGTGTGTAGGGAAAAACGTTTCTTATCCGTTCAGTAAGAATTTCCCCCTTGCTAAAAAGCTTGGGAAGTAAGTTGTATTGAATTTGTATTTTGTATATAAATAAATAAATAATCAGAACTAAAGAAACAGATAAATGAAAGGCACTATGTCACAGAGGGGGACACTGGAGGTGGAACAGGGCAGTCCCTGCTTGAGAGGAACATCCTTTCTACAAGGACAGTCCAACTGTATGACACAGACAATTCAAAGGCGGGAGGCATTTTCAGAGCTGGGCTTCTGAGTGGTGACACAGGCTTGAAAGGAAGGGGTGGGCGGTGTGGGGAAGACTCAGGACTGGCCTCACGACTTTATCTTCAGAAGGGAGACAGTACACCTGGCCACTCTCAAAAAGACTAGGTTTTAATTTTTTTACTTTTTATAAATGGACCACTCATAATGTGTAACCCTACAGGGAACCCTGTCGTATACATCATGAACAACGGCCATGCTTAGAAAAGTAGCTTTCGTGGGCAGACTCCTGATTGGAAATATAAACCTTCGGACTGTAAAACAGGATGTTTCAAAACCTACTCCCTGGCCAATAAAATTTCACTTCCGAGATTTCAATTATTTGAAACTATCCTTTTTATTCTATCTTCTCCAAAAGTTACTTACCACTTATTAAAAAAATCCCTTGAGATAAACAAACATTTATATCAGACACACAATTCTGAAAATAGATTCATTTGTGAAGCTCTCCACAGCAAGTGCTCATACTCCCCAAAGAAACTGTTAACAGTAGGAAATGTCACATTCACTTTATGAGGGCCATACAGAATTTTCAGCTATGATGGATTTGATTAGATCCTATTCGAAAGTTAAAAATAACACAAAACTAGCCAGAATCATGCAAGGGCATTTTCAGCTTCGGCACTTGTATATAGAAAGGCTGACACGTATTTGAAATCTCTAGCAAAATATATTAAGTTCCACTCTCTGGAACACTGTGTGCCAAATATATGTATGTATATGTGAACATATATATGTATATATGTGTATGAATGTATATATGTATATATATTTTTTCAGACTTCTAAATCTGCAACTCAATTAATTTATCCCATGTTCAAAAATTATAGTTTCACTTCACTTCTACACACTGTTTTGAAATCCAGCCCTTTTTGTTGCTTATTATATATGTAGTATTAATTTACAGTCATCTTATGACAAAATATTGCCTCTTAAAAACACAGATGTCCTACCCTAAGGGTTGTTAATCTATAAACAAATTATTTTCCTAAACTTTTTACTTACTTATATGATTTAAATTAGCTACAGTCTCATTTCTGAAAGTACTAAACTGTTTAAGGTGTACTTAAAAGATACTTGTTTAGCTAATTCATTGCTAGATCAGAGAGAATAACTCAAAAACACAATTGTCTCTAAGTGCTCACAGACAAATCACAGCTTTGCCTTGGGGTTCCTTGCATAGCATGTCACTAAAGTACCCACAGAAGGCCTGGGCCTTTTTGTTAGAGAGTGCAGGGATGGAATCTATTTCCCTATTCTCAATTGCTTCAAAACCATCAACTGTACATTCATTAGAATCTCCTCTAACTCATACTGCCTGGATCATCTTTTCTTTACTTTTTTCTTTTTTTAGATGCAAAACTATCAAAACTTTTTACTACATGCCTTATAGTAGACTAAAATATACTATACTATTCATTGAAGATTTCTTTTTTAAAAAAACATTCAAATATTATTGTTATTGAACTGTAAAAACTGAAACATGGTACTTTTTCTCCCTCTAGTCCTTTTGGGAGAGGTGCATAGATTACATTTTAGAAGAGAAAGAAGAGGTGAACTCATTTGATTTTCATATGCAAATGAAATGGGGAAGAATTACATTGTTAATAAAAATATTTTTGTCTTCAGTGGAATCCCCTTAACATTTCTAATACTTGCCACACTTTGTTCATTTTAAAATAATGGAGTCTATGGAATCTTCCCCCATCCTCACATCTCTCTCTCAGCCTTTTCTGTTGGGAACCATACCACACATCCAGAGGAGTGCACAGACATGAAAACAGAGCAACTGAATTAGAGAATGGCAAGCACTGGAGTCTGGGCAAGGAGACTCAAAGGCACCCCTTTACCACCATCCTGGCTGTTGTAGGTATCATTTCCTTGTTCTTTCTCACATTTCTCTCACCTGAATCTAGATTCCTCAACACTACAGTTATGTTCTGCTTATCTCTGATGGAATTATATTGTATGTACCCTTAGGTGTCTGGAGTTTTTCCTTTTACCACTGTGTGTGTGAGATTCATACAGGTTAGGGTAAGCCAGGATTCAATCATTTCACTGCTGTGGAGCTTTCTATTGTTTCAATATACCACAATGTATTAATTAATTCTACTGTTGATGGACAATGGGTTGTTTCCAGGGTTTGCCTATTAACAACAATGATATGGACATTCTTATACATGTCTCCTCATACACAAGAGTGAGCATTTAGGTGAGTTATATTCCTAGCGATGGAATAGAGTATAATAGTCCCTCCTTATCCGCAGGGGATACCTCCTAAGACCCTCACTGGACACCTGAAACTGCAGATAGTACCAAACTCCAAAAACGAGTAGTGTGATACTCTGTTGACATAACAAGAGACAGCTACCAAATGATGAACAGGCAGGGAGCCTACACAGTATGGACAAACTGGATGATCCACACCCTGAGGGGACAGAACAGGATGGTTGTGAGATTGCATGGTACTACTCAGAACTACATACAATTTAAAACTTATATATTATTTATTTATAACATTTTCCATTAGTATAATTTTCCATTCAATATTCAGACCATGTTTAACTGTGACTAACTGAAACTTCAGGAAGCAAAATGTTGGATAATGAGTGTTATGGTTTGAATAGAAGGTGTCTCCCAAAAGCTCCTGTGTTAATGCAGGAGGTGAACTGATTAGATCACAAGAGTCATAACCTAGTCAGTATATTAATAATTTGAACAGCTAACAGGTGAAGTGGCTGGAGGAAGTGGGTCACTAGGGACATGTCTTGGGGTTTGTAGATTCTGTCTCTGGCACCTCACTTTTTCTCTCCCAGGCTGCCATGACTTGTGAAGCTACCTCTACCATACCCTTCCACCATGATGTTCTGCCTCACCCCGGGCCCAGAACAAAGGAGTCATATGACCACGGACTAAACCTCCATGAGCCAAAATAAACTTTTTCCCTTCTACGTTGTTCTTGTAAAGTATGTTGGTCACAGCAACACAGACTTAACTAACACAATGGGGGATTACTACATGCATCTGTTCAACTTTAGCAGAAAAGCCAAACTGTTTTTCCAAAGTATCTACAACTGGGACCCCCTTGCCCCGCCCTTTTAAGGTTTTCAGTAACGACATACCTTCTCTATTGTTTTTCCTACCCTTGCTCCTGCCTCTGAATCAAACTGTCACTAAATACTGTTAGAACCTACCTAGTTGCTATCATACTCACATCTTGGCCAAATGGCCCCCTGTACTTTGGTCAGACTCATACCTGCCCATCCCATCTTCCTTGCACTCAGGGAAAGAGTGATACCTACTATCAGTGTAGGTATACACTGAAACATGCAGTGTATGCCTATTGTATGCAGGGTCTATGCTGGATGTTTGGGATATAAGAAGGCAGATGACAGGCCTCTGATCAGGTGTTACAATGAAGTTGGAAAAACATATATATATGTCATATCAGATATTATATATATATATATATATATATATATGAATGAAGTCTTAACAGAGGCAGTGTAATGATAAGCAATAATTAGTGTAGCTAATGAGTGTTGTGGAAGCACAGTAGAGGAAGGTGTGGGGTGATGTGTGGAAATCTTGACAAGGAGATCCCCCTTCACTGGCCCTTATGGGAACACAGGGCTGAGATGAGCAAAGGCAGAGGCTGGGAACCTGTAGGCCATGTTTAGGGAATAGGGAAGGCTGAGTGTTCACCTTGCGATAACTGCCCTTAGCATATCAGCTGCAGAGGGGCAGAATCAAATCTGTCTTGAATGAAAATAAGATACATAAGAAAAAATTAGCCTGCCAGTTAAAATTATATTTATTCACAAATGTGCAAATACAACTCCAAAATACAGTTCTAAAAATATTTATGATCCAGAACACTGAACCTCTGAAACTTAGCCTGAGAATGTGGTCCCTTCAAGTCCTCGACAGATCTGGATATACTACCCAGCACTCCAGACTGAACTTCTTACAAATATAGGTCAGTGAGAGAGAATTTGAATGAACACAAATGCATTGTGAACATGAAGCCAACACTCATGGATCAGCAGAGGGCTAATTAGTACTAGCAGCTGGTCTTCCCAGTTTTTCAGGGGTCCTTTCAGAGAAGACTTTAGACTGATAGTAGGTATCACTCTTTCCCTGAGTGCAAGGAAGAGTCATGCAGAACACAGAGATGGTACCAACACAGAGATGGTACCAGGTCAGGAAACCTGGAGCCTGGGCCTACATCTGCTCTACCAGCCTTGTGACCTCAGACAAGTCAATTCTCATTTCCCTTCTGATAAAATAAAGGGGTTGAAACAATTTCTGAAATACCTCTTCTTTCTCCACTTTAATGACTGATGGTGAGTGAAGGGATGTTTTTGGTCTCCTTCCTTAAGAATGGAGGAAGCCCAGGCCTAGCTCCTCTGTACTTTCTTTAAACAACATTCCCACAAACCCTAAGGCTTACATTGGAGAAAGGCCCCAGTTTGATGTTGCTCCTTAGAAATGATTCTGAGAAAATCGTTTAAAATCATTTTAACACAGTTTTTGTTAGGCTGGGCTGCTGGAACCGAGACATGTGAGACAAATCAAACCAACCAAAAAAAAAAACCCAGAAAAACTAGGCACCCTGACGCTTGGCTGCTTGTGTTATACACATACAGAGTGCTCATATGCAGAAGACAAAAGTCGACATTTAAAACAAGGAAATGGCTTCTCCTGTTTCCTCTCTAGCAGTGATTTACATTCTAAATCACCTCCCCCTTGTAGGATTCAGAATCATGCTCAACTTTAAGGAGTTCACATGAACACATATGCATGGAATTGAGAAGGCTTTTCATAAATAAATATACTAAAGCAGTAGGATTTAAAACAACCAGAATCAGGGACCCATCTATAATACCAAGTTTTCAGTTTTTGTATATTGAGGACAGGATATATACTAAGAAAACATGGGCAAAAGAGAAGAAATACAATAAACGATATTCAGTTAGACAGGCTGGCTCAGCGTCACTTTGTATTGTGTCAGTAAAATATTGAACTGCTTAGTGGGGCAATTATGAGTTAGATAACTTAGTTTTTTTAAAAATATTTTTTTCAGTGTAAATGGACACGATATCTTTATTTTTATGTGGTGCTGAGGATCGAACTCAGTGCCTCACGCATGCATGGCAAGTGCCTCTCAATGAGCCACATTCCCAGCCCGATAGCTTAGTTTTTTTTTTAAAATATTTTTTAGAGCCGGGCGCGGTGGCTCACGCTTGTAATCCCAGCACTTAGGGAGGCTGAGACAGGAGAATCGCGAGTTCAAAGCCAGCCTCAGCAAGGGCGAGGCACTAAGCAACTCAGTGAGACCCTGTCTCTACATAAAACACAAAATAGGGCTGGGGATGTGACTCAGGGGTTGAGTGCCCCTGAGTTCAATCCCCGGTACCA
>PVHX01029362.1:0-17030 GCA_004024805.1 Geosciurus inauris | reverse complement strand
CAGGGCTGGGGCTATAGTTCAGTGGCAGGGCGCTTGCCTAGCATGTGTGAGGCACTGGGTTCGATCCTCAGCACCACATGTAAATCATAAATGAATAAAATAAAGATCAATCAACAACTAAAAAATATTTTTTAAAAAAGCACATGACAATCATACCAATAGATAAAAAAAAAAACAAATATAGAAGGTACTTAATGGGGGCTGGGATTGTAGCTCAGCGGTAGAGCGCTTGCCTCGCATGCGTGAGGCCCTGGGTTCAATCCTCAGCACCACATACAAAGCAATAATAATAAAGACATTGTGTCCATCAACGACCATTTAAAAAAAAAAAAGAAGGTACTTAATGCATAATTCTTTAAGGATATGGTTTAAAAACAAGAAAAATTAATAAATGCTGATAGAATTCAGGAGTATGGTTGTCCTCAGAAGGGTAGGCTGGGTGCTTGGGTGACAGGAGAGGGTTTCCTTATGGAAATGCAGTCATCTTTGATCTGGATTTCAGTTATGCTAGCAATTTGTTTGTTATTAATTAGCTTAGAAATATTTATATAAAATATTTACATAAAATGCAAAATTCTTCAGAACACAGTTACTTTCAGTGCTTAGTTTACACATTAAGTTTTATCCTTACTGATTTTGGCTGATTAATTCCTTTTATATGCCTGCTTTCTGATCTTACAAGAAGAATTTATACATTTCATTTCAGATTTTTGGTTCTTATAAATTTTTAGATAAGTCTAAACACATAGGCTAATAACAAAAATTAAATAGCTATGAGAAACAGATATTTCAGATATCTGCTGCAAAACAAGAAGTATCAGATTAAGAAAAAACTTTATGATTAAATTTTTTTGAAGTATTATATTTTATTTTTAGATGATATTTAACTTATACCAATGAAATATGTACAAGAGCTAGATCACTAACATGAAATTCTGATATCAAACTTACAATAATATAATTTTTCTTTGAGACCAAGTCTCATCAAATTACCCAGGCTGGCCTTGACCAATCCTTCTGCCTCAGCCTCCTGAGTAACTGAGATTCATACACAAGCACCACTGTGCCCACTTTCCAATAACATAATTTTTAAGAACTCTGTAACATCAAAGTCTGTTATGTAATAATTATGCCTAGATAAAGGCAAAAATCATTCCTGAATATTTATTTTAGATTTTAACAGTTCTCTGAGAAAGTAAATAAATAGCATTTTGCTGATTATATATTGCTAACACTATATAGCTGGTCATTTGTTAAAGGACTGAAAACAATCATCCAACTTGATTTTAGGAATTTCCTTATGCTTACTGTATAGGTTAAAGTATAAATATAAGAACCATTTTCAAAAAATACTAGTTGAAATATTTTATGTACAGTATTAATCTGTTGGCATGACTTTTCACATCTTGAAAAAGTAGACTATGAAACCAGGAATAAGTTTTAAGAGCTGATATTTAATACATCATTTATTATTCAAATGTGACTTGAACCTACTCTAATTTTGTGACATTGAGCCTATTCTCATGCAAAGATGAAAATTGTTCTTTCTGAAATTTCCTCCCTTTGTTTAAATCATGCAGCTTCTTTTTTATTTTGATTGATAGTATTTTATATCAGTAGACTCTTGCTGGGCATTTTGACACAGCTTTTAATTCCAGCAAATCAGGAGACTGAAGCAGGAGGATCACAATTTGGAGACTAGCCTGAACAATTTAAGGAGATCCTATCTCAAAATAAAAAGGACTAGGACCTAGCTCAGTGGTAAAAAGTATCCCTGGGTTCAATCCACAATTCCCAAAAATAAATAAATAAATCAGTATTTTGTGTATATTCATAGATATGCAAAGAAACTCAGAATGAAAATATTTTCTGTATGTAAGTAAGCTTGTACAAAAAGTATTACACAGTTAAAAGTTTAAATATTTTATTTTCTTGTTACAGTTTCTTATTTTAAATTGCCTAGAAAATTTTCTTTGCCATTTTATTTCACCTATGTGGAAATTAGAATTGTTTGAAAAATTCACTGCAGATTAGTTGTTTAGATTCCCAATATTTGTCATTAATTTTTAAAAGATTTTGTTTATTGAAATATAATTCATTTATACTAAATTTCATCATTTGAAGAATAAAGCTTGGTGAGCTTTCCCACGTATATGTAGGCATGTATATTATACCCAAATCAAAATATAGACTGTTTCCTTCCCTCAAAAATTTAGGGAACCTTTCAGAATCAATCTTCTCCTCACAAATGCAAGCCTTGGCAACTACTGTTTTGATTTCTACTCCCTTAATTTTGACTTTTCTAGAGTGTTAAATGAGTGGACACATGTAACATGCAGTCTAAATGTCTGAATTTTCCATTCTGGATAATTATTTCAATTTCATTCATGTTACTGCAAGTACCTGTCAATCATTATTTATTACTAAGTACTAAGCCATGTGCCATTTATTATTGCTAAGGACTGTGCCACCCTTTGCTAATACATTTGCCTCTTGATTTACATATTAACGTGGACATGTTAGACATTCTTGATGAGACTACAATAAATATTTGTGCAAAATCTTTCTCTTTATTTTTTATTTGAAACAGGGTCTCACTAAGTTGCTTAGGGATTGCTAAATTGCTGGGGCTGGCTTTAAACTTGGGATCTGTCTGCCTCAGCCCTACAAACCACTAGAATTATATGCATGTGACACCACTCCCGGCTCAAGACTGATCTTACAAATATTACACCCGTGAAGGCAGAGTTGAGAAGAGATATTGCACAAAAACACAGGAAGCAGAATGAGTGAGCTCCAGAACACATGCCACAGAAATGCTAGTTTAAAGGGAAAGTGCATATTTGACTAAGAAAGTGCCAACTGCTAAAGTGATCATTCAATTTTACTTTGTCACCAGAAATGTATGTGAATTAAATTAGTGGTAATGTCAGATTTTGAAATTTCAGCCATTGTGGAATACAGTATTATCTCATCATATTTTAAATATACATTTTATGACTAATGATGGTGAGCATCATTTCATGTGCTTATTAGACATTTATATATCATCTTCAGCTAAATGTATATGCAAATTTTTGCTCCTTTTAAAACTCCAATTGTATTTATTCTTAAATTGAATTACAAAAACATCTTCTTTGGAATTGTCTTAAACTCTAATCTTCAGTATGCATAGAATCTTACTTAATATCAGTCTTGATTGACTGACTTGCTAGACTTTTTTATTTTTATTTTTATTTTTTTTGTGCTGAGGATTGAATCCAGGGCTGCTTTACCACTGAGCTACATTCCCAAACCTTTTTATCTTATATTTTGGAAAAGGGTCTTGCTAAATTGCTTAGGTCCTCGTTAAGTTGCTGAGGTTGGCTTTGAACTTGTGATCCTCCTGCCTCAGCCTCTGGGATTACAAGGGTATACCACCACACACCTCAGACCTGCTACACTTTTGCAGACCCATGAATGAAATATTGATAGTTTTGTCATCATGATACTTGAGGTCATTTTTTCACAGAATATTTTATTACACAGACTATTTTTGGTAACAACAACTTAGTAATACACATTTTAGCACAAAGAAATGAGGCATTTCATTACAAAAGTACATTATTTTCATTTTTCAATTGAGTACGATGAAACTGATATGAAACTGCAAAAAGAGAGAATGATATAAGAGAATGCAAAATAAAAATGCTACCTGTGCAAACCTGGAAGTAATAAAAATTAATATAATGTACTTGTGCTCATAGACAAGTAAGTTTTGAAACAAAGTATTGGTAAGAGTTGACTTTTATCATAAGCTTTTATAATATACATTATTTAAGAGAAAGTGATAAGCTCTGAGAAGTGTCATTTCCAAACATTAATAGTAAATAAAGTATTAAGTTTAGTAGTTCCTGAAATTTTGGCATTAAAAGTGAATGTGAGCTGGGCGCTGTGGCTCAAGCCTATAATCCCAGCACTTTGGGAGGCTGAGACAGGAGAATCGCTAGTTCAAAGTCAGCCTCAGCAATGGCGAGGTGCTAAGCAACTCAGTGAGACCCTGTCTCTACATAAAACACAAAATAGGGCTGGGGATGTGGCCCAGTGGTCGAGTGCCCCTGAGTTCAATCTCCAGTACCAAAAAAAAAAAAAAAAAAAGTGAATGTGCTTCTCACCAAATGAAAACTGTGGTACTGAAAACATAGCTTTAGGACAAAGAACAAATTCAGAGCTTAATTAATAGAAAGCCATAGGGAAATCCAAGTTAAGAGAATACTATAAACTCATTGCTAAGAACACTAAAGGAATTATTTCACTACCTATTCAGTTTTTAAGCTCTTCAAAGAGACTGAAAATGGAACTAAGGGTCTATGCACCTAAATATCCATAAACACAGATAGAATTCACAAAAGGAATTGTGTGTGTATTGATACATAGAACTAAACATATATATTAAAATGTTTTAAATGTATTAAAAACCTATGAGATAATGACAACTGATATGACATTTGTATAGTTGGCTTAGAATAGAACAGATTGCACGTCTTTCAAGTGCTCTCTCTCTCTCTCTCTCTTCCTCTCTCTCTCTCTCTCTCTCTCTCACACACACACACACACACACACATCAAAAGGCCTTTAGGTTTCTACAGAAGGAATATGTTGAAGAAGTTGTCCATTCTCCCAAGCAGGTAATTTCTCTGATATCATCCTCTAATGTATATCGTCCGGGAGGATAATACAATAGAAAATACCTCTCTGAAAATAGAAACAAGGGTTAAATAACAGAAGACTTAGGCAATGCTCCCAAGGAAGGGTATTCAGAAATAGCTTCAATGTAAGGAGTCTTCACTGCATTGGACAATGGGATTTCAGATTATATTACACCAAGATTAACTTGGGTCTATTATAAAATTACAAAGTTTGTCAAACATTTGAAAAAGAGCATTAATCAATAGGTAATACAAGAGGTGAAAAATATGTAGTCCAATTAAGGCACAAATTTTAAAATTTCAAAAAACATTTATAGTAAAATCTTTATAAAATGATAATATGAAGGATTTCCTTAATTTTTCAAATAATAATAGTAGAAAAATCTATTTCAAAATATTTAATAATGAAATAATGAATATTGAGATTGCAAATGAGGCAAAATATTTTCCATTTACATTATCTTGAACATCCCAGTTTGTGAAAATAAGAGAAACAAAGGCCATATGGCTTGAAAGGAATGAAAAAGCTTTCATTTTGTAAGGATGATTTTTTACATAGTAAATACAATGATAAAAATAAGTATTAATTTACCCAGCTTTGTAAATTTAAAAATTAATTTATTTCTATTTGTATACAAGAAAAACAAAATTTAAAATAATCTATACACAGTCATATATAAAATATTATATTCCTTTACATTTAGAAAAAATGTGTAAGTTCTTTGCATTAAAATCCACCCCAAATTGTGATAATTATTAGAGATCCAAGTACATGGGGATGCATACCAATTTTAAGAACAGGAAGATTTAGTCATATAAAAATACTAAATCTCTCACAATTGGTCTTCGTACCCAATCCAATTGCAGTCTAGATTTAAGAAGTATTTTTCATGGATATGGACAAATTTAAACTTTATATGGAAACATGAAAGGCAAACTTTGGCAAAACAGTCTTGAGGAGAGACAACAAAGTTGACAAACTTGCTATACCAAATACCAAAATCTATCATATAGAAAACTATACCATAAAATTATCATATTATGAAACCAGCAATTTCATTACTTGGTACATGTCCCAGAAAAAAAGTATTCTTATTTATCACAATATATCACATATGAAATTACTAATTTCATCTTATTAATAACTTAATCACTGATAAAACTATAAAATTATCCAATGCCCAAGTACAATAAAAAGGAAAAACATTGTAATTTATTCACAAAATTGAACACCAGGCAATAATAAAAAGGTGTGTGTGAACTACATAAAGTGGATAAATCAAACATAACGTTGAGCAAAAAAGACAAACTGAAAATAATATGTACTTGAACAGTCTACCTTAGTACAATTCACTGTCCAATATAGTGTTAGCAATTAGGAGAGGAATTTCTCTTGGGGTATGTATGATGAGGGGCCAGTTTAGAAGAGGTTACTGCTAGAAATTCTAGAAGTCCACATTCTGATTCTTCACCTCAATGGTAACTACACAGGTAAATTTTCTCCTTTTGAAAATTCAACAATTACATTATTTATATCATTATTTATATTACATTATTTATATCAACCTATAAAGATATTTTCATATAATATTTAGCATGTATTCAATTTAGATGAATGATTTTACCATTTCACAATTTTATAAGTCTGCACAATCCACTAACGAATAATGAACCATCTTTTAAATAAGAATTAGACAAATAAAAAACAAAAATTGTATAAAACTTACTGTGAAAAGTATTACGGACAAACTCAAAGAAATATTTGCAAAATTTTTATAACATTTAATAAATGTATACCAAAATAGCCTTTGATAATTTTACAGATTACATGAAGGTAAAATTCAGTAGGCTTCTACAAAATGCTGTTACTGATGAATTTTAATTCCCTGGTTGGCAGGTGAAGACATTATATATAGTTCTTCAAAAATGCATAGGTATATATGAACACTTACAAAGACTTCTGTCAATTTTTTGAATCTGTAATGTGATGCTTTATTTTGGAAAATACTTGTGATGAATTATTCCCAACAAATCACTATGTATATATACAAGTGTTGACTGTTAAGTAGCAAAACTGATTACATTTGTTGCTTAGGTATTTCTCCAACTTTATTTCTTATATCAAAAAGAAAGAGAGAGAGAGGAGAGAGGGAGGAAGGGAGAGAGAAAGGAAGGAAGGAAGAGAGAAAACCACTTCCTAGGATTCTAACTGTATCATTAAATAGTTGCTGGTAAATCAACAAAAAATATTTTATTTCTGAAATAGATAATTTTCAAAGCTATATTACATATATTTAACTATATTAGTGTGTATGAATATGTATAGTCTTATATAACCTGTTCATCCCAAATGAGTGATAAGGAATAGGATATTTACCAATTGTTTCTGATATTTTATTGAGAAATTTCTATCTTGAAATATACTTTCTTAACTATAAGATATATCCATATAAATAGATACAATGAGAGAAAAATTAAAATAGTGGTTTTGTTACTGCTTGTTGTATAATAAACTAACCTAAGGCTGAGTGACTTAAAAAAGATTTTCATCATGAGGTCATAACTACAAATTTTTCAATGTATACAAATTTTCAATGTTCCATGTAGCTACATTGTATCTACTTCACTTTGAACTAACAAAGGTGGTTAAAATAGAGCTGGAGGATACATTTCCAATGTGAGTTCACTCATGATTGACAAGTGGGGTCTGCCTGATGGTTGGTCCTACACGTAGGGTCCTATTCTGGGATTCAATTTTTTGCACAAGGCCTATCAATGTGGGTTAATTAAGATTCTTACATTACCATGTTTCTAAGACAAATAAACATATTACATTTGGGGTGGTTCTCCCAGTAAGCAAAAACAACAGCTACTAGACCATCTTTCTTAAGATTTAGTTTAGTAATCCATAGAGTATTGCTTGTACCACTTGCCATTTGTTAAACAACACACATTTTCAAGGGGATGACTTAAAACCATTCTGGGAAGACCAGAAGGAATATTTCCACAGAGGACAACAGAGGTTATGTTAGGCTGAGATACAGCTTCTAATGACTCATTTTGCACTCACATTCTTTCCTAAAGTTCCACCCCATTACGGCATCAGCTCAAACTTGAGGCCTGTGATAATGTCCAAATCAAGTATAAGTGTGCAAATGAATCTCCTCAAATACAGATTCTCTTATTCTAACTTAGGAGACATGAAATCTGCCCTGTTGGAACCCAAAAAATATCATGTTGAGTCAGTGAAAATAAAAAATTTCCATTCAAAATGATGAAAATAGGAAGCATACAGTAGTCCATGAGGATTCTGAAAAGGAGTTGCTAGTTTTTGATTCAGGTCCAGTTCTATTGTCATGAAATTGTTCTAGATGCCCATCTGAACTGTGAGCGATCTTTCATTTTCTGAAATAAATGATCCATACTTGCAAGTACATAGTTTTCTTAACTGTTTATATTTGCTTATAGGAAATACTGGAGAGCATTCTAGCTGAAAATGAGAGGAAGTGAGGATATGTGCTGAAGTGAGGGTATGAGGGTATATGCTGCTGAATTTGTTCAATCAATATCAAGAGTTGAATTTTCAAATCAAGTATTAAGAAAAAAAATAAATGGCAGGAGAAAATAGATGTGAAATAGCTAAAACAATGTTGAAGAATGGAAAGAGATAGAGATAAATTTAATGTAGCATAACTAAGCTCTTTTTAATCTAATTATGTATGTAAACTAATATTCATATGAGAAGAAATATGTATTATTGCACATTATAAAATGCTAAAGATGTTCCAGTGATTCAAATTGGACAAATAAAGAGGAAATTAGTCAAGAAAAGACAAATTCTTAAAACAAAACAAAATAGTTTTTCTTTTTTTTTGGTACCAGGTATTGAACTCAGGGGTACTCGACCCCTGAGACACATCCCCAGCCCTATTTTGTGTTTTATGTAGAGACAGGATCTCACTGAGTTGCTTAGTGCCTCATCATTGCTGAGGCTGGCTTTGAACTCGCGATTCTCCTGTCTCAGCCTTCCAACGTGCTGGGATTACAAGCGTGAGCCACTGCGCCCAGCTACAAAATAGTTTTTCTTATTTATGAATATCATAAGACATTTTAGTGCTGAAATCTTCTCTAATAACACGAAGGATTTGTAGAATATTAATGTGTTTGATTTTGACTATTTCTAAAACACAAATTAAAAATTCATCCATAGAAACCTGATTTCAATGTTTATAGCAGCTCAATTCACAATAGCAAGTGTAGAACCAACCTAGATGCCCTTCAATAGATGAATGGATAAAGAAAATGTAGTACATATACATAATGTAATATTATTCAGCCTTACAATAGAATAAAATTATGACATTTGTAGGTAAATGGATGGAACTAGAGAATATCATGCTAAGTGAGATAAGCCAATTCCAAAAAACCAAAGGCCAAATGTTTTCTCTAATCAGCAGATGCTGATCCATAATGGGGGTTGGGGTCAGGGTAGGGAAGAAAAATAGAACTTTGCATTGTGCAAAGGGAAGTGAGGGAAAGGATGGAGCTATGGGGATGGGAAAGATGGTAGAATGAAACAAAAATTTTATCCTATATACATGTATGATTACACTAATGGTGTGACTCAGCACCATGGACAGCCAGAGTAATAAGGAGTTGTGCTCCATTTGTGTACAATGTGTCAAAATGCATTCTACTGTCTTGTATAACTAATTAGAACAAATTCAAAAAATAAAAATAAACTTAATATAAAAATAAAATGCTCAATAGTTTTTTCAAATAGCATAATTTTTACTTTTTTAAAAGAATTTTTTTTCATATATTTTCCTGATATAAATATTTTTTGGATAAATTTGAAATAGTGAAGAGATGCTATGTTTTTCTTTTTACTTTTATTGTCCATAGCCAATAACTTTAAAAAGGATCCACAAACATTTCTTAAGATATTACTTTTACTAGGCATTTCAAATTTTCAGTTTTAATATGAATACTACTTAAATATTAAGAAATTTCTTTCTCTATATATGTATATGTATGTATGTGTTTATATATGTATGTGTGTGTGCATATATATACATATATATATATACCAATATTTTCTTTGTATATTCAAAAGAAAGACCACCTTCTTTCCAATCTTTACTAGTCATATTATTAGAAGATAAATAGGTAGTCAGTGAACACTATTTATTGGAAGTCTATGTATTAATCCAGAAAATTACCTATGTACTAATCCAGAAAATGACCTTTAATGATTTTAGTTCATTTTACTCTACTACCAAAAATCAGTATTTCAATTCTCACATTTTAATTAAAGTCAATAATGAGAATATAATTCTTAAATAAATTATACCTATTTCAATATAATTAAATTCTGTATTCCATTAATAAAATTAATTTTATCCTTAATTCTATAAAATGTTTTTTTGCCTCAGACCAGTGAGTATGTTCACTTCATAAGGAAAATTATGTATGTGAACATTCTCCATATAATTATCTCAAAAAACTTCACTTTACTTAATTAAATTCAGAAATAAGCTACATTATCATCTTTATTATGAGGGAATATATTCCAATGATTTAGCAAAGAAAAAAATCTTGGTAATGCACTCTTTTTGCATGTAAATATAAAATGGAGAAGGGTTAGGATTTTCTTTCATCTTATTCCCATAGCCAATAACATAGAAAACAATCCACAAACTTAAGTTTCTTAAGCTATCACTTTTACCAGACATTCCAAATATTCAGGTTTTATATGAAGACTTAATTAGGAAGTTCTCTCTTGACACTCCACATTTTAATTACTGCTCAATTTCTTTAAAACTAAGGCTTTGAAGTCAAGTGAAAAGCTAGGTGATATGTCTAAGCTTTCTTGCTGTCATCCCTTCATAATGTATATGTATGTGTGTGTATGTTTGTATACATATAATGTAAGTTTTGATGTATATATGCATATCAAAGCATATTGTATACTTTAGATATACACAATTTTGTCAAATATATTTCAATAAAAATAGAAAAAAATGAGGTTGAGTTAGTTATAAAAGCAACAGAAAATTCCATTCTTTGGAAGAGATTGCAAACTCTAAACTGATTTTATAAGAGCTAATCTAAGAAACATATACAATGTGGACTAATGAATAAAATTAAAAGGCTTAACAGAGGATTCATTTTTAGTAACTTTAAATTTAATATAAAATGGTTTCCATATCTAAATAAAGCTTGACTTATTGAAAGGGTGAGCTCAACAAAAGAAGTGTGGAAAACAGGGGCAGAGAAAAAAATCACATGCAACTAGCACTGTGCATAGCAGCCGTGGACTGGTCATTTAGCAAGAAGAGTATCTCAGGGCATTTCATATTGTCACCCAGTATTATCACACACTGAAAACACACCCACTAGATATTTTGCTCTTCAGAAATGTTAAGCTGAAAATAAATTATTGTTGCTTCAGCAAATTTTTAAAGCATTGAAGAACTGATGTTGAAAATAAAATAGTCTTTGAGACCAAGTTTTCTCTCTGTTTAATAATCAGTTTTATTGGTTCAAGAAAGGAAGGAAAATACATACACAAATTAATTTTAAAATAAATATTTAGTAAATGTGTGGATTTATATAAATTTGTGATATATATAATTGCATAGTAGAATAGAAAAATTATAAATATTCATAGTTTGTATCAGAGCCTCATAATATAAAACTTAACAGTATTGTCAGTCAATGTATTTCCAAGAGAAACCACCGATGGCACTGCACAGATCTAGTTCCAGTTATGGTACTGAACTTTTGATATTGGAACAATCATACGACTTCTCTTCCTTTCATTTTCATATACTGTCAAACATCAATAGATGTACCCACATCATCTGAAATTTTAGAACTCTAAAAACATACAAACAAAAAGTATTTATAAGCTATAAAATTATTTCCAACATCAATAATATTTTATTGCAATTGTAAAGAATCTTTAAGGTATGTGTGTCCATGATATGCCCATATGTATACTTATTTTCATCTTGAAATTCAGATGATGAGCTTGTAACACATTTGTGGCAAATTTGTGAATTTAGAAACTAAAACTTCTGATTCCCTGTGGTCAGCATTGATTATTTTTTATAGGCAGAAGAATGTTTTATATCAATAATTTGATTCTAATACATAGAAAACCATAATATCAGAATTAGTAATAAAATTAGTAATAAAACCATTTGTATTATCTTAAGTGGTTTCTAATGTTCTAAATTTATTACTAGTTCTGATATTTTGATTTTCTATGTATTAGGATCAAACTAATAAAATAAATTATATTCCATTTTAGTATATTGGTATATATTCATTTTTAAATAATAATAATAATCATATAGTCATTTCTATTTGTGACTGAAGAACTAGGTTTTGAGCCAAAATATTATGTTTCAAATTCTGTTCAACTAATATATATCTGTTGAGTCTTGGTTAAAATCTTCCAAGGCTTTTGAGATTATTTTATTTTAATAATAAAATGATAAATTAATGAACAAAACATTTTCTGTCTACTTTTCCTATTTTTGATGGAAAGATATTAAAATTTCTAATTATAGTTGTAGATTTGTTTATTTTTTTCTTGCAGTTTTTTCAGCATTTTGGAGCATAAATTTGTAGAATAGTTACAGTCTCTTGTCTCTGATGTCTGAATGTGTTGACCTTTGTTTTTAATTATGCAATTATCTTCTTTATCTCTAATGATATTATTTTCTGAAATTGATATTTTCTGATAATAATGTAGGCTTCATTTTCTTTTATAGATCTATTTTATGGTCTATTTGGATTAACTAACTAATGTGATTGATCTATTCTGGTGACAAAATTAATAGATAAAAGATATT
Organism: Geosciurus inauris; assembly: GCA_004024805.1. Taxonomy (NCBI): domain Eukaryota; kingdom Metazoa; phylum Chordata; class Mammalia; order Rodentia; family Sciuridae; genus Geosciurus; species Geosciurus inauris. Next base: position 4,477 of record PVHX01029362.1, on the reverse strand, counting down.
AATAGACAAAGGATTAAAGGATAAAAGAAAATATTTGTGGATAAAAGACACAAAAGTTCTGACTGAACCCACTTGAAATCTACACTACTGTTAGATTTTGTCACAAGTTATTAAATTTACATATTATTTAAGACAGTTTTATTTTTTTAAAATTCATCTTGAACCATTCCAGTTCAGGAACTTCCACTTCTCTACCAAACCCTCTTGTCCATTTATTTCCATCATCATGAGCTTATTCAAATATCTTAATATATGGGATCCTTCAAGTTTTTTTCCATGTTGGGGTTGATTTTCACAGATTTTTAATAAGAATTACTATAATTTGCTTTAAAAATCTCTTTATTCTCATTCCATATAAGCCAACAGAAGAAACGTGTTTTTGTTAGATATGTATCATTTTTCTAGCATGTCTTCTCTAGCACCAATTATTTTTGTAGGAATATGTTCTACTTGAATCTATGTTATCACTTGTCTGGTTCTTTGATGTTGTATTTTGCACAAATTATAGTTTGGATCAAATGTTCATGTATTATGTTGTATTTTGTTTTGTTTACATTAACTATTCAACTCAAAGCTCCTTTTAATTGTAGCAATCTTTTATTCAGTTTCTATGTTTTTAAAACAACCAAAAATGATTTGTTCTCATGCATTTTGACATACATTTTATGGTAGATTGTTTTATAAATGGTAGGAAAAAATTGCTCTCATGACCCTTCACTATATTGATTTGCTACACTCCAAAGAAATGGAATCTACTTAATTCATGCTCCTTGAATCTGGATAGGTTTTCTGTCTTGTTTTCACTAACTGAATGTAGCAGAAATAAAGTCCTCTCTTTTGGGCCTACATGGTATATGACTTGTAGCTTCTGTATTTAATCTCTTGCAGTGCTGCACTGGGAATGTTGTATGAGAAAACTGCCTGTCTACTGGGTCATGACAGGCCAAGCAGAGAACCATGCCTCACCAGCTTATTCAGCCCAGATGATTCTTTGAGAAATGCAGACATACAGCAGAGGAATCATTCAACAGTTCAGGAAGCAGCATGAGTATCATTGGCTAGTTTTAGTCAAACCTGCAGCATGAATTGAAAACAAAGAAAACTAGAGCAGAAAGATTTGGAAAACTTGGAGTTTGGTCAGAAAAGGAGCATCACTAATGTTTCAGCCAAGGAGGGTAAGGTTATTGGTACCAAGAAAAGGAATCCAAACACTTTGCTCAGGGACAACAGGAAAAATGGCTGGAGGGCATCAGATAAATCAGAAAGGCCCTACCCATTATAAGCTCAGAGATGTACAAATGCAAATTTGTTTCAAGGACTTTCTATCGCAGTCTTTTGAGAAGGTAAAGCAGGCATCCTGCCATCCAGAACTACCTCAGGTGTCATCTTCCCAGAATTTCTTCCCTTGCCTCCAATAGGCAGGTTTCTCAGAGCTCACTGCAGGAATAGTTCAAATGCATCTGGGTGAAACTTCCCCCTGCCATGGACGTTAGCATTTTCATGTGATGGTGATTTTGCAGTCATGCAGAATGCAAAGATCCCAAGGTCTTGGATGCTTTGACAAAAACTTTGAAGGGAAGTCTGGGAAGCAGAAAGTACTTGGCAGTGTTAGAGGTCCTGAAAGTAGCTCCAGATGGAGTAATATGTGCAGAGCTGGGTGAGTGAAGCCAAAGCTACCAGGGACGTTCCAGAAAGTTAAAAATGCCCAGACATGGAATACCTGCTGAGTGAAGCTGAAGGCAGGGTACAACACCTTCTCAAAATAGTGGTCATATGGGCTGCAAGTCACAAAGCTGTTGGGTGCGGCTGCTTAAGACTCTGGGAGCCCACATCCCACTTCAATGTAACCGGATCCCAAATATGGAGCTGTAGGATATGATATTTGCCCTGCTGAGTTTAAGTACTGCTTTGGCCAGACCCTCTTCATTATTTCTTTGTTCCTTCCTTTTTGAATGTGAATATTTACCCTGTGCCATTTTGTCCTGTATATACATAACTTTCTTTTCAAGAAACCAGAAAATGAAGGTTGAGAAAATTCTTAGTTCATCTATATGAGAAATAGATAATAATAAGGAAGCTTGTTTGAAGAAAAGACTAAGTTGTGTGACTGAACTAAAACTTGACAAAGAGATTGTGGTTATAATTTATGGAATTATCAGCCATCTATGCAGAATCAGTAATAGACATATGAGTATACAATCGAGGCACACTTATACATTGCTGGTGGAACTGCAAATTGGTACAACCAATCTGGAAAGCAGTATGGAGATTCCTTAGAACACTTGGAATGGAACCACCATTTGAGCCCGCTATCCTACTCCTCAGTCTATACCCAGAAGACTTCAAAACAGCATACTACAGTGACGCAGCCACTTCAATGTTTATAGCAGCTCAATTCACAATAGCTAAACTGTGGAACCAACCTAGATGCCCTTCAATAGATAAATGGATAAAGAAATGGTGGTATATATACACAATGGAATATTACTCAGCAATAAAAGAGAATAAAATTATGGCATTGGCAGGTAAATGGATGAAGTTGGAGAATATTATGCTAAGCGAAATAAGTCAATACCAAAAAATCTAAAAGCCAAATATTCTCTCTGATAAGTGGATGCTGATCCATAATGAGGGAGGGGTATGGAATGAATGGAGGAATTTTGGTCAAAGGGGAAGGATGGGTAAGGTGTATGGGGGCAGTAAAGATGGTGGAATGAGATGGGCATCATTCCCCTAGCTTTATATATGACTGCACATATACTGTGATTCTACATCATGTACAACCAGAGAAATGAAAAACTGTGCTCCATTTGTGTACAATGAATCAAAATACATTCTCTGCTACTACATATACCTAAGTAGAATACATAAATTGAAAAAAAAGAAAAGAAAAGAAACACTTCAGTTTGACCCACAGAGGACAAAGAAAGTCAAAAAGAAGAAAGTAAAGCTGTCAGACTTCTTGGAATTCACCACATCAGAATAGAGCTGTTGGGGCGGTTCCAAGATGGCGGCCTAGACAGTCCACTCTGCGCTAGGCTCTCAAGGACCAGGACTGGAAGTGGTGGAGGCGCCATTTTCCAGCCAGCTTCCTGGCATCATTCTGCGGCTCAACATCCCACGCAGGAATTTCGCTCGTGTATGTGTGAGTACAGGATCACCGGGAGGCAGCGGTAGCCAGGAGGTGTGGCTTCGGCGCCGGTCGGAGAAACGCTGTTGAAACCCGGGCCTCGGCCCAGGGCTACAGCTATCCGAGACTGAGACTGGAAGTAGCGGAGTGCCAGCTTCCAACCAGTTTTTTGGCAGCTCTCTGCGCATTGCCACCCCACGCAAGAGTCTCACTCGCGTGTGTGAGCACAGGGCCACCAGGAGGCAGCAGTAGCCGGGAGGCTTGGCTTCGGTGCCAGCCGGAGAAAAGCAGTTGCAACCCGGGCCTGGGCCCAGGGCTCCGGCTCTCTGAGACTGAGAATGGAAGTAGCGGGGTGCCATCTTCCAACCAGTTTTTTGGCAGCTCTCTGCGCCCTGCCGCCCCATGCAAGAGTCTCACCAGCATGTGTGAGCACAGGGCCATTGGGAGACAGCGGTAGCCAGGAGGAGTGACTTCGGCACTGACCGGTGGAGTGCAGTTGTGGTGGGGGATCCGGCCCAGGGCTTCAGCCCGGAGTTTACCCTGGGCGTGCCGGGCCTGCTTCCGCACAGGGTGCCTAGCCCCAGTGCCCACCCAACCGCGAGAGATCGCTAGCAGTTGCTTCTGTGGACTGACTATCTCCTGAACGGAACCCCAGCTATGTTTTTGTGGACCACCTTCTAACATAGCGGAACATCCTACACACCAGGGGGCGCAGGTGAACACCTGGGAGCAAACCTTGGCCACGGTGGAACAGCGACTCCACCAGTGGCCCAGAGTTTCACCTTGACCTGGGACCAGTACTAAGGATACCAGCCGGGAAAGACCAGCAAACAGCAGACAATGCCACATACAGGAGGAGAAGTAACAAAACCCTGCAGGGAAACTATAACCGTATAGGAGTTAAAACTGTAACACCTTGGATCAGCAGAGCTAGAAGGAAAGACACACAAACATCATGAGAAAACAAGGGAAGAAAGTGACTCAAACAAACCAGGATACTACATTCCCAGAATCCATGGGCTGTACAGCACGAGGAATGACAGAACAGGAATTCAGGAAGTACATAATTAAAAAGGTCGGTGACTTAAAGAATGATATAAGAGAGCAAACCCAGTCAGCAATAGATCACTTTGATAAAGAGATTCGTAGGCAAATACAGGAAGTAAAAGATCACTTCGATAAAGAGATAGAGATTCTGAAAAGGAACGAAACAGAAATCCTTGAAATGAAAGAAACAATAAACCAAATCAAAAACTCAATAGAAAGCATCACCAGCAGATTAGACCACTTGGAAGACAGAACCTCAGATACTGAAGACAAAATATTTAACCTGGAGAATAGAGTTGA
>PVHX01029361.1:0-17125 GCA_004024805.1 Geosciurus inauris | reverse complement strand
TGCAGGTTAAAATTCTTTAAAAGTCAGTTTTGATAGATTATATTCTTATATAAAATCATCCTATTCATCTATATTTTTATATGAAATTATCCTTTTCATCAATTTGAAATTATCCATTGCCATAAAGTGATTCAAATATTCTTTTATGATATAAAAGACACCCTATTGCCAGTCGGCGCCGCATCCTCACCTTGCCGCCATGACTGCCTACAAACTGGTGCTGATTCCACAAGGCAAGAGCACCTGGAATCTACAGAACCGCTTCAGCGGCTGGTACGATGCCGACCTGAGCCCGGCGGGCCCTGAGGAGGTGAAGCGCGGCGGGCAGGCGCTGCGAGATGCTGGCTATGAATTTGACATCTGCTTCACCTCAGTGCAGAAAAGAGCAATCCGAACCCTCTGGACAGTGTTGGATGCCATTGACCAGATGTGGCTGCCAGTGGTGAGGACTTGGCGCCTCAAGGAGCGGCACTATGGGGGTCTGACTGGCCTTAATAAAGCAGAAACTGCTGCCAAGCATGGTGAGGAGCAGGTAAAGATATGGAGGCGCTCCTATGATGTCCCGCCACCTCCAGTGGAGCCTGATCACCCCTTCTACAACAATATCAGTAAGGATCGTAGGTATGCAGACCTCACTGAGGATCAGCTGCCCTCCTGTGAGAATCTGAAGGACACCATTGCCAGAGCTCTGCCCTTCTGGAATGAAGAAATCTTCCCCCAGATAAAGGAGGGGAAACGGGTTCTTATTGCAGCCCATGGCAACAGCCTTAGGGGCATCGTCAGGCATCTGGAGGGTCTCTCTGAAGAGGCCATCATGGATCTGAACCTGCCAACTGGTATTCCCATCATCTATGAATTGGACAAGAACTTGAAGCCCATCAAGCCCATGCAGTTCCTGGGGGATGAAGAGACCGTTTGTAAAGCAATGGAAGCTGTGGCTGCACAGGGCAAGGCGAAGAAATAAAGGCAAAAAAGCAAACTATTGTCCCAAGGAACACCCTGCCCATCCATTCCTTTGCACCTCTCTCCTGCATCACCACAATGACCACGTCTTTAGGCATCTTAAGTTGTAGCTGCAGATGGGGACCAATAGCTCCCGTTTTAATTTTAGCATTTAATCTCCTGAACCCACTGCTTTTGTAGATTCTAGTCAAAATAGCACCTTTAGGGCACAGGTTCTCAGTCTAAGCCCAGGGAAGGCTCCTCATATCCAGAAGAGCTGATGTAGTAATTCTGATTTTTTTCTTAGTGATTATTTAAGGACCTGCTTGAGAAGGGATTGGGGAAGAACTGGATTGGGTGCCAAGGTGTGACCCATGAGAATAAGCCAGAGAAGAGAGCCTGTTTGTGTTTCTAAGAGCCAGTTCTGCACACTCTGTAGTCAGGTGACTATCTGGGAAGGCAGGTGGCAGGGGGCTCTAGTCATTCCAGTGGAATAGGAATGTAACCTGCATGGTGATTTAAGGAAAAAACTACTTCCTCCCTGACACCAGAGGAGCTGGCTCCAGAAGGTTGGGATTAATCCTGAATTAAATTTGTTACATTTACTTTCACAAAAAGAAAAAACAATGTTTAGTAAATACATACATATATATATATGTATATTTATATAAATACTAACAAAACCCTTCTGAGGTTTCTAATGGTGGTTAGTCCTACATGTGGTCACCAGAAAATAAGCCATTCCTCACACCAATATGGGATAAACTCTTTGGCCTCTAAGGTGTAGGAGTGTATCTTGCTATGTATCTTAGAGAATCCCTCCTCTGCCTCGTTTTGTGGCAGTGAAATGCCTCTTGATCACGTCCAAGTGTATCTTAAACTGTCTGATTTCTGAGACATGTTCCAGTTGCTTGGCCCTGTCACACAGGCCCAGAACTCATTTTAAGCATAACTATAAATCTTTTTTCCAGATCAGTATAATAAAGGAGTGATGTGCAATAAAAAAAGACACCCTATTGTTTCTGTAGGTGTTCCTTCTTTTGAAATATTATTTTTGCTTACTTTTCCTATGATACAGTTTATCTAGCACTGGAGTTATCTCTCTCTATCCTGTGTGGCTCTTATTTTCTTTTGAGATATACACACCCTGGACACAAAATAGTTTTTCCCAATCACCTTCCTCCTGACTAATCCTGTTCAAGGTTTTTTAATAATCCTAATCCTCCTAATCTTTAACACTAAAAATTGGTCATAATTATTATTGCTTTGCACAATTGGCATTTGACTAGATTTTATAATATTATTTCCTCAACCTTCCTTTTCCTATCTCAGAATTTCCTTCTGGTATTTTGTTCTTCCTGAAGTCCACCCTTCAGAAGATCCTTTAGTGAGGGCATGTTCATGGTAAAATCTGTCAATTTTTCTTGCCTGGAAATGTTCTGTTTCATTCTTATTGTGAAAGATAGTTTTGCTGGGTCTTCAACTGTAGGCTGTCTATTGTTTTTTCTCAGCATTTTGAAAATATTATTCCATTTCTTCTGGCCTGTATTGTTGCCAGTGAGGAGCCAGCCCTCACAGGTAAAAGCATCCCTCCACAGATGAAAGACATCCCTCCACAGGTAATAGACAGCACCTCACAGGTAATCTCTTCTTAGTGGATGCTTTTAAGATCCTGTTTTTCTGTGTTCATCAGTTTTCACAATGATGCATCCAGGTGTGGATTACTTTTTGTTGATCTAGCTTCTTAATTTGTTGTACTTTTGTCTGCTGTTTTATGTCTTTAATTCTTTTTTTTTTTCACTTAAATATTTGTTGAGTATTTTGTTTGTTTGTTTGTGTGTGGTGCTAGGGATTGAACCCAGGGCCTTGTGCATGTGAGGCAAGCACTCTACCAACTGAGCTATATCCCTAGCCCCTTGTTGAGTAATTTCTAATATGGTGAGTACAATTTCAAGCACAAGAAACATGGAAATAAACAAAATAAGGTCCCTTTTCAGTCCAGCAGAGAGAATATAGTCAATAACACATATAAAGATATGTCACATAGTAATCTTAAGTGTTAAAAATTACAGATTAGGGGCTGGGATTATGGCGCAGTGGTAGCGTGCTCGCCTAGCACGCATAAGGCACTGGGTTCGATCCTCAGCACCACATAAAAATAAAATAAAGATATTCTGTCACCTACAACTAAAAAATAAACATTTAAAAAAAAAAAAAGAATGCTTTGAATTTAAAAAAAAAAAAATTACAGATTACAGCACATTGGTTAAAAGAACCCTACTCAAAAGAGTTCATATCGATTCCATTTATAATAAATTCTAGAACAGGAAAAACTAACTGATAATGGAACAAAAACAGAATAGTGATTGCCTCAAAAGGAAGCTTGGACAGCTTTCTGAAGCCATGATAATGTTCTTTATCTCAATAAGTGTTTGAGTTAACAGAGTTTATAGTTATTAAAATTCATCAATACAGTATATTTGAGACTTGTGCTTGTCCATCTATGCAAACTTTACCTAAATAATTTATGCAAATGCTGAATTCTAGAGTTAACGATATGCATACTGAAGTGTTTAGGAGTAAACCATACTGATACGTATAATTTAATAGAAATGCGTTTTAAAACTAGATGCATATTCTGGGCCTGGAGGTGCCAGCCTATAATCTCAGCTACTTGGGAGGCTGAGGCAGGAGGAATTCCAGTTATGAGGCTAGCCTGGGCAAATTAGTGAGACCCTATCTCAAAATAAAAATAGAAAGGTTGTAGCTCAGTGGTAAAGCACTTGCTGACGGTGCATGAGTCCCTGGATCCAATCCCTATTACCACCAAAGAAAGAAAGAAAAAAAGAAAAAATAATAGATGGATAGACGAAAAGATATGAGATAAAGCAAGTACGGTAAAATACCAGTTGTAGAATCTTGTAGTAAGTATATGGGTTTTCACAGTAAAATTCTTTACACTTTTCCTCTAAGCTTGTACATTTTCATTAGAATATGTTGCGGAATAATGAGGCAAGGTAAGGAGACAGGAAGAGGGGCTTGGTTTGGGCGGAGGTCTGGAAAGGCCTCTGGAATGAGGTAGCATTTTGGCAGAAACCTGAGTGTGAGTCATGCAGATATGTGAGGAATAACAATAGCCAGGGCAAGTAAGTGCAGAGGTCCTTGGGCAAGGTCATGCCTGGCGAGACACTCAAATGCCATCACCGTGCTAGAATATTTTTCAGAAGACCTCTCAGTGTACGTCATGTGGTAAAAGACAACTGGATGTCCTACAAATATACAACACTGCCTATTCACTCTCTTGCCCCATGTCCAATGCTCCATCCTGTATTACAGTCAAATATACCATCCCCCAGATGCCTAAATACTATTCAGGGGCAGGGAAAGATACAGAGCCCATTTTTAATCTCTCTGAAGAAGGAACCCAATAATAATACACTTGTCTGCTTTTTCAGAACCATGCTTTTAATATAGTTTGGAAACATGGAAATTTTCATTTCACCTATATATCCCTATATAAAGGGAACCAAAATTAAGAATTTGAGGAGTAAAGAATTATTTAACAAAAGCAATTGAAGCAGCAGTTCTCAAGATGGGTATACATTATTATCACCAAATCTTAAGTGCCTGTGATTCTATTGTGTAACTACTTAAATAACTTGGTAAATTACCAGAGAGGGAACACAAGAACTAAGATTTTTAAATAAAAGGGAAGTTGAAAATTGCTGTCTCAGAGGTTACACATCCAAGTACTGCCTATGTCAGAAGAATCCACCTGGTCCCACTCTTTATCTACTCTTTTTTTTTTTTTTTGTTCCTGGGATTGAACCTAGGGGTACTTACCCACTGAAGCCACATCCCCAGCCCTTTTTTGTATTACATTTAGAGACAGGATCTCACTGAGTTGCTTAGCGCCTTGCCAGTTGCTGGGACTGGCTTTGAACTCAAGATCCTCCTGCCTCAGCTTTCAGAGCAGCTGGGATTACAGGCCTGCGCCACTGTACCCGGCTCTACTCTTGAACTTCCCCATGGCTCATTATCAAGACCCATCTTAAGACCACCTTAGAAGACAAGAATTTACCTCACCTCAAGTTCTCTTAAATTCTCTCCTGGATTAGTGGCTTTTAAACTTCGTGTGTGTGTGTGTGTGTGTGTGTGTGTGGTGTTGGGGATTGAATCCAGGGCCTTGTGCATGCAAGGCAAGCACTCTACCCCAGGTATATCCCCAGCCCAAACTATTTTGATCATAGCTTTCAGAGTAAGAAATATATTTTACATAAACACCTCTGTGTATACTAGGCTGCTGTTTATTCACAGATCTCATATCCACAAGCACATCAAAAAAGCAAACTTTCAGGAAACAATGCTTATGCTCAGTATTTCTTATTCTAGACTATTAATTCATTTAATTATGTGTTCAAATACTGATCATGACCTATTAATAGGCTGCAAACCACAATCTGGAATTCATCTAAATTACTTCAAATTCTCCTAACACAAAGATCACACATGGTAGTTATAGGCCTACTGAAGCATTTGTTTGGCTCCCACAGAATTAAGTTTATGAACTTATTATTTTGAACTGAAATGCTTGTTTCCTTCATTTATAAAACAGCCTGGCTGCTATCTTAACTTGCCTTACTAATTCTCAATCTGTCCATAATCACAGCAAGAATGAGCTTAATAAATGGAAATCTAAAATTCTTTAATGCTTATTGATAGTTCTTAGGAAAAACTCTCAAACCCTTAGCAGACATACAAAATTCTTCACAGAACTGTTTACTCTTTAACATTATATTCCTTGTTTCCCCAAATGCTCAATGTAAACTATAAGAAAATGCTAATTCCTGGGTTCAGTATACACATTTTCATGGATGCTAGAGATCTGATATAAGCAGTTGCTTCTTCTGAGAATGAAACCTTTTACACTTCCATGAATTTCTTGTTTGCTTAACTCTCACTCTTCTTTCAGAATCCACTTAAGTGTCATCTTTTCCAGAAAGTATTCATTGACCTCAACAGCATCAGTTACTCCCCTATCCCAGTTCCACATATGCTTCTGCCCACAGCATCCTAAAAGTACCTCTAGCATTGCTTTAAGATTCCCTGCACAGTCACTGATTCTTTTTTAAAAATTTTAGAACTTGTTCTAATTCGTTATACATGAGAGTAGAATGCATTTTGACACATCATACATAAATGAAATTTAACTTCTCATTCTTCTGATTGGGCATGTTGTAGAGTTACACAGGTTGTGTGATCTTATATGCACATAGGGTAATGATGTCTGATTCATTCTACTATCATGTCTACCCCCATGACCCTTCCGACACTGATTCTTAACAGTAAGAATGTATTCTTTTTTTAAAAGAATATTTTATTTATTTATTTGTATGTGGTGCTGAGGATCAAACCCAGTGCCTCACGCATGCGAGGCAAGCGCTCTACGGCGGAGCCACAACCCCAGCCCCAAGAATGTATTCTTGTATGTCTGCATCACAGTGACTGGTGCGTGAGAAACTGGGAGAAATAACTATCAAAGAGGAGACACAGGAAAGAGATTCATTCATTCATTCTTTCTTTTTTTGGCACTGGGAATTGAACCCAAGGGTGCTTAACCACTGAGCCACATCCCCAGCCCTTTTAGGTTTTTATTTTGAGAGAGTATTGCTAAGTTACTTATGGCTGTGTTACATGCTGATTCTGGCTTTGAACTTGTGATCCTTCTGCTTCAGCCTCCCAAGTTGCTGCGATTACAGGCATGCATCACCATGACCAGCAAAAAGAGATTTTTTTTTGTACAAGGGATTGAACCCAGAGTCATTCAACCAATGAGCCACATACCCAGCCCTTTTAAAAATATTTTATTTAGAGACAAGATCTTGCTGAGTTGCTTAGGGCCTTGCTAAGTTGCTGAGGCTGGCCTGGAACTTAGTCCTGCCTCAGTCTCCCAAGTCACTGAGATTACAGGTATGTGCCACCAAGCTTGGGTTTAAACTATATTTTAAAAAATATTGTTCATTTCTTGTCTCTGATTTCCTCAGCTCTTTCCATCAGGTTACTAATTACATTTTCCTGGCATGTAGACTTTACCTTTCCACTCACACCTCCCCATCTCCAGACAGAATCCCCCACCTCCATCTGCCCAGCCCACATATCTTCCTGGGAGGACTCCCAGCTCAATCAAGCTCCTTTCCCACTCTTCTCTCCAAAACCCAACCTGTCTTTCCACCCTCCACTTAAGTTATTCCCTCTTCACAAATCCTCCTGTAACAGCCCCCCAACTCCTAGGGATCTCTCTTCTTTGAACCTCAACTCTTCCCCTCTAGAATCCCAACCGTGTGGACTGCACATCTTATTTAAATCGCTTCATGGTGGTATATTATTTCCTCACCTACACAGATAGCCCCCAAGGGCTGAGATCACATCTTTTATGCTTTTGTGCATTTTCTTTGATAACCACTGAACACGCGCTATTTCCTTCAGCTTGTCAACATTTACCAAACCTCCACCTTATGTCTGGTGCTGTGTGAAGAACCAGAAATACAAAAAATGAGCAGCATTACTAAACTGAATCAACCCTCCCTGTGTCCCCATGCATCCAAAGATCAGATCCCAAATCTAGTTCCTTTTTTTTTTTCCTCAAATTCTTGGAAAGCAAGAACCACTCCTGGGTATTTGCATTCAAGTAGACAAAAGGAAAAGTAGATCAAGTCATAAACCCTCTCCCTGGAGAAGATCCCCACAGGGAGACCCTGGGATCCCTGGAGACCAGCACAGTGAAGTACTGATATGGAGTGTCCTGTGCTAAGACTGGCATATGGTATGACGGGAAGGAATAGAGAATTTCCCAGGAAGTTTTCCTAGGAAACTTCTATTTTTTTACTGCAAGTTGGTCTATTGTTAAAACCCTGTAAGCCTCTTTTCTGGTTTCGCATTCACCACTATATTAGTTGGGAAAAAAGGACATGTTTTGGCTCCCTTGCTTAGGAAGTTCAGGATGAAGCTGGCTTCACTGAGAGTGGGTTCAGAACCGAAAAGACATCATTATGTTTCTCTCCCACCCTTGGCTCTGCTTTCTCCATGTGGATTTTGTATTGGGCACCTCGGCATCTGGTCAGTCTGGAATTTGTTTCATCTCTTTCAAGCTAGTCATTTCTTTAAGTATACTAGCAGCATCATGTTGTAGAAAGAATTAGACTTTTTTTTTTTACTACTACATTAAAGTTATGCATAATTAACATATTCATAAATGCATATAACATAGATTGCTCCATTTCAATCCCCAGTACATCTTCTTCCCCCTTTTCCCTCCGGCTAACAGCTAGACTTTTTTTTGGTACTGGAGATTGAACTCAAGTACTGGACTACTGAGCCACATCCCCAACCCTGTTTTTTTGTTTTATGTAGAGACAGGGTCTCACTGAGTTGCTTAGTATCTCGCCACTGCTGAGGCTGGCTCTCAAAGTGTTGGGATTACAGGCGTGCACCATTGTAGTCGGCACAGCTAGACTTTTGATTCAGACAGTCCTGGCTGTAAATCTTTCCCCCAATTCTCGTTGTCAAACTTTCAGCAAATGGCTCAACCTGCCAAACTTGTGCATCTCCATCTATACATATGAATAATTCCTCTCTCAGAGCATTAGGGGGTCAAGGACCTGCTGCATTCTTTATACGCGTATAATCTCCAGGTGTATTTTGTGCATGGTCTCTAATTCTGCCAGCCATGAAATGATGGTATGTTTTGCTAACTGTCCAGATGACAAACTGAAGTTTAGAAGAGTTAAATGGCTAATGGGAAAAGAGATAGCCTCTTGGGAACTTGCCTTGGTCCACCAGCATCAACGCCTGTTTTCTATGCCTGGGAAATCCACTGCTGTGAGGTTTTGTGGAAGGTGCTGCCTCACTTCCCAATTCAAATGCCAAAGAATGTGGTTGGTTGGTTCCTTGTTCTCCCCTACTCCTGTCAGCCAGGGAGTGGGCACTGACCTAGACTTAGCCAACTGGATGCTTCTATCTGGGACTTTGAACCTGGGGGAAGTGACACAAAGAAGCAGTAGACCATTAGTTCTGGTAGCACTGGGAGCACCTTGTGGCCTGCGGTGCTCAGTGGCCACAGTTCCATCTTCAGGTTGCTCCTACAGCTCAACCTTGGATATGGCGCAGGCCACATGGTTTACTTTGGCTTTTGCTCACTTCCCAAGACTGGATTTGAACTTTTCTATCAGTGTTGTGAGCTTCTTGATATTCTTCCTCAATTTTCTCTTCAAATGAAGTGGCTCAGATTTGGTTTCTGTTGTTTGTAATTGAGAACCCCATGTGGCAGTTCCGTGTTCCCAGGAAAAGTCCCTGCTCTCTCTGAGCCCCTCACTTTTATTCCATGGGCACAGGCCAGCAAGGAGTTGTTTCTGGTAGACCTGCTGCCCAGTTCCTTGCCTCTGCTCCTCCCTGACTCATTTCTTCAGGACCCTGTTCTTGGGGATTCATGGTGATTCATGGTGGGCTCTTGCCCAGGCCCCTTCCTCTCTCAGAGCCCCTGGCTCTGAGAGTCTTAAGGAAGAGATGGCCTTTGTGAAGACACTAAGAGGGCTACTGAATCTAAACAGCCCAGGAGACAGTTTGGAAAGACGCCTCCTCCTTCCTCAAGGAAGCCACGTTCTGAGGTATAGTTTACTTGGCTTATGGTTCACCAAGTACATTGTGAGCTGGCTTATCCAAGCCCTGGAGTGGCTCAACTGTACTACTTAGCCCGACCCTGAGGTTTAGAAGAGTTGCAATCTGTAGTGCATATCTGCTGTTGTCCCCTTCTCCACTTCTGGTGGCTACTGGGGCTGCCAGCCACGAGACACACTTTCTAGGCCAAGAGGTGGGCCCCTGAATAAGCAGGTGGATAGCCAGAATGGAAACACAGATGAAGACTCTGGAAGAGAGGAGCTCTTTCTTTTCTTTTGTAAGGCAACCTGTAAAAACATAACCCTGGAGTGGCTTTTTAAAAAAAGTTTTATTCTTGGGGCTTCGGTTGTAGCTCAGTGGAAAGCATTTGCCTAGCATGTATGAAGCACTGGGTTCGATTCTCAGCACCACATATAAATAAGCAAAATAAAGGTCCATTGACAACTAAAAAAACATTTTAATAAGTTTTATTTTTAAATTTATTATTTATTATTATTTGTTATTCTTTAATTTATTAGATTTATTAATCATCTTCTGTAATGACTTCTGATTATGTTCTTTGCCAGAAGAAAAGCAAAAGAAAGAAGGAAGCTGAATTGATTTCCTAGGGTTGTGCTATAACAAATTATCACAAAATTGGATGGCTTAAACAATAGAATTTTTTTTCCTCACAGTTCTAGGCTAAAAGCTCAAAATCAAGGTGTTGGCAGGGCTGTGTCCTTCCAGGGGATCTGGGGAGAATCTATTCCATGTCTCTCTCCTAGTTTTTGTGGCTTCAGGAAATCCTTGGCATTCTTTGGCTGTCTTCCCCATGAGCTCAAAATTCCCTCTTCTTATCTGGATACCTAATCCTTGGCTAATCCAAGTTGATATCATTTTAACTTGATTACACCAACAAAGATTCTATTTACAAATAAGGTTTCACTCATCAGTTCTGTGTGGACATGAATGTTTGGGACACTCTTCAACCCACTACAGAAGCTATGTGTGGGAATTAGAACCAAGGAGTGGGAAGAGAGGGGACCTAATTGATGTCTTTTTAGTCATGAACCCATTTACACTGGGTGAAGCTAGCTTCATCCTGAACTCCCTAAACAAGGGAGCCAAAACATGTCCTTTTTTCTTAAGTTAGTTTGAGTTTGATTTCTGCCACTTGGAACTAAAACTAAGGTCCCAACTAATAGTGGTGAATGGGAAAGCAGAAAAGAACCTTACAGGGCTTTAACAATAAACCAACTTGCAGTAAAAAAATAGAAGTTTCCTGGGAAAACTTCCTAGGAAATTCTCTATTCCTTCCCCCATACCAAATGCCAGTCTTAGCACAGGACACTCCATATCAGTACTTCACTGTGCTGGTCTCCAGGGATCCCACGGGTCTCCCTGGTGGGGATATTCTCCAGGGAGAGGGTTTATGACTTGATCTACTTTTCCTTTTGTCTACTTGAATGCAAATACCCAGGAGTGGTTCCTGCTCTCCAAGAATTTGAGAAAAAAATGGAGCCAGATTTGGGAGCTGATCTTTGGATGCATGGGGACACAGGGAGGGTTGATTCAGTTTAGTAATGCTGCTCATTTTTAATATTTCTGGTTCTTCACACAGCACCAGACATAAGGTGGAGGTTTGGTAAATGTTGACAAGCTGAAGGAAATAGCGCGTGTTCAGTGGTTATCAAAGAAAATGCACAAAAGCATAAAAGATATGATCTCAGCCCTTGGGGGCTGTCTGTGTAGGTGAGGAGATAATATACCACCATGAAGTGATTTAAATAAGATGTGCAGTCCACGCGGTTGGGATTCTAGAGGGGAAGAGTTGAGGGTCAAAGAAGAGAGATCCCTGGGAGTTGGGGGGCTGTTACAGGAGGATTTGTGGAGAGGGAATAACTTAAGTGGAGGGTGGAAAGACAGGTTGGGTTTTGGAGAGAAGAGTGGGAAAGGAGCTTGATTGAGCTGGGAGTCCTCCCAGGAAGATATGTGGGCTGGGCAGATGGAGGTGGGGGATTCTGTTTAGCAATGTGGATGTGAAGCTAGAGAATAAATGTCTATGGGTCAGAAGCCATCTCCAGGAGGCCAAGATCCCACTTGTATACATTAAAAAGAGCAGAAAATAATTTTTCCCTCTCCTGTCCAGCTGGACTCCACACTGGGCTAAGACATGGAGCTCTTCTTCAGGCATGCAATGGTGGGGTTTGTGTGTGTTGTGGTTGTGTATGTGTGGTCAGCCTGTAGGTTTAATGTTACTGTGGTTTGGGGGTTTTCTGTTCCTTTAGGGATTTCTGGTTGTAGGTGACAGAAATTAGGTATTGTTGGATCTTTTCTTTTCTTTTTTCCTGTTATTATTATGCAGCTGGAGATTATTTCCTCAGCCTAAGAGCTGACTTTACCATTCTCCCTTACCCTCCATATACCAGGACTCTGCTCCTTCCTTTCTGTAGGTCTGGCAGGGGAGAGAAACAGGAAAGGGAGTGATATTTCTTGCCCACTTGCTGGCTGGGTTTTTTGCCTGGCATTATTGGGTTCTCGTGGGCCAGGGGGAGACTGATGGTAACCTTTCTCCTGCATCTCTGCTCCCTCTTCCCACTGCCCTGCCTGCTCCCACGGACTCCCTTAGGGATTGCTCATGGAAAAACTATCCTGGATGTTGGCAAAGGGCTGCTGCAGAGGTGCCTTTCCCTGAGTGGCCTCTTTGTCCACAGCAGCCTGGATGTTGGTGGCAGCCCAAAGGCCTGACTTGATGGCAGTGTCCATCCAGCCATGGGGCAGACAGGTATGTTCCCCTGCAAAGTGGACACAGCCTTCTGGCTGAAAAAGCTGTTGTGAATAGTCTACAAATTGGTAGGGTGTGAACTCAGCAAAGGCACCAATAGTGAGGGGATCCAGAGACCAGTGCTTGACCACAGAGGATGGGCACATGCGCCGCAGCTCCTCTTTGGGTATCTGATGCACTGCCGCCACGTCATCCAGGACGATATCTACCACCTGATCATGTTTCATGGCGGTAAAGAAGAGAGAATCGTCATCCACAGTGTAGGAGGCCAGCAGGACACCCTTGCCGCTGGGGAAGTTGTGGCTGGGGTAATGGATGTAGCGCGATGGCCGGTCAGTGATGGAGACTCCGCCTCGGATGCCATCCCGTTCCCAGAAGCGCTCATTACAGGCCAAAATCACCTTGGTAGCGCTGGTGTAATGCACTGAGCGCAGGGCATTTGTCTTTTCTGGGGACAGGGGTGGCTGGAAGGCAATGAGGCGTGTGGCCCTGGCAGAGGCTGAGATGATGACATAGTCAGCAGTGAGGTTGCACAGCTCCGAGGTGGACCCGCCTTTGCGGTACAAAACCTGGACCTCAGGCCCATCCCTCACCACCGTCTCCACCTTGGACCCCAAGTGGATGGTGCCAGGTTTTAGGCTGGCGCTGAGGGTACTGGGAAGCTGGTCAAATCCCCCGGTGATCTCATAAAAGCTGCAGGGGAGAAGGGAGGGGACAGTGATGGGGGTAGGTTCCCCCAGGCCCAAGTGCCTCCTTGTCCCCAGTGTTCCTGGTAATAAAAAAGAGGGAACTCCCCGCACCCTGTAGGGAACACTTCATATATAGTCCTTAATTAGTATGCAGCACTTTGTCATGGAGAAATTGTTGCTTAATTTTGATAGTTTGGAAAATTGACACCCCAAAGTGACTTTCCCAAGATCACATGAGCATTCTAGGACTGGAGCCCATGAATATTCAGCTACCCTAAAATTCTACTTCTCAGGTGGAAACCTACAGACTTAAATTTGGAGTCTGACTTCAGCCCTTGCCTAAGCTGTGTGAACTTGGATAAGTTCCCTAGTCAGACATCTTCACCCGTAGAATGGCTCTGAATAACACCATCTACTTTATAGGGGATCTTAAGTATTAAATGTAACAGTTCTGGGAAAGTGCTTAGCAGAGTGCCTGGCACATGTAAACACCCAGTAAATCAGTGTTGGGGGAGAGGGAGGATTCTGATCCTGGCCCCAGCTCCACCTTACTCATCACTTTTGGAGAAGATGTTAGCATTCCTCAGGGACTCCAGGAGGGACTTATAGTATCCGGCATTTTCATTCATCACATCTCCGATCATCTGTACTGCTCCTCCACTCAGCATCCCTTTCTTCATCAGGTAAGCCTGTGAAGAGATACTGTAGTTGGAAATATGGAGTGGAGGGCCCCGTGTGTAGACCCAGCAGGGGCCTGGGCCCAGACCAGAAAGGGACTGGACTCCAGCAAGAGGAAGGCTTTGGGAAGAGAGCATCCTGAGCAGCAGATGACAACCCAGGAGGCCAGGCTGAGCACAGAGTCCACCACCCCATCTCCATCCTGGAACTTCTTTGCCACTCTCACCTTGGTGGAGTAAGAATCATAGAAGGACATCAGGTGGCTGCAGTTGAATGTTTCCAGACTCTTTTTGAGCTGCAGAAGGAGAAGAAAGGTACCATCATTAAGTTGGGCCACTAGGACATCAAGGACATCAGGCTGCTGGGGACAAAGAGGTCTGGGGACAGGAGCAGGTGCCTCTGCATTCCTTTAAATTATAGACAGGACTTCTGGGTTCTTTGGATGTCCCTTGAAGAAGGTAGGGACAAGGAGGTGGGGGGGTGGAAGGACCAGGGGAAGGGTAGTTTCAGGAACTTCTGCATGCTGCTCTTTCTCCAAGCATCTCCCCTTCATTTACAGACCTTTTGAAGACTAAAATTTAAGGCAAAGACCTTCACTGCGATGCAGGAGGACTGATTCATTACCAAGGACTGGCTAATCTCGGATTCCCTTGCCTTCCATTTCCACTGATCAAGTAATAGGCCATTGGACTACCCAAGAATGGGAGAAGGAGGAGGCTTGGGTGGGGTTGGGAGTGACACATTCTTAGCAGGTGTTAGAAGGAAGGTGGATCCATCACAAGAGCACCAGGTAGGAGTCAGATGACCTGAGTCCATCCATTAATTTGCCAAGTGGCCTTAGGCCAGACCCTCTTCCTTCCCAACCCTAGCTGGGATAAGGCAGTTGGCACCTTGGTGATGGACTCGTGGAAAAGATTCATAGCACTCTTGCCCTTCTCTGTGGGGTTCATGGAATAGCCCAGGATCTCTGGGTTGGCCTTGACTTCCCGGCTGCGATGTCGTTGTCCATTGATGAGGTACCAGGTATTGCCATCATATTGGATGAACTTGTTCAGCTTCAGGCCAAACTTCTTGACATAGGTGTGGATTAGCCTGGAGCAGAGATAGTAATAAATCGGCCCCCATCTTTGTTCTTGCTGACCCCACAATAGAAACCACTTCCAGAAAGAACAGTTTCTTCTTGTAGCCAGGGAGCCCAGACTAACTGGTTCCTCAACTCTAATCTCCGGTTTTTCTTGCTGTGGGCATTGGTTCTTTTCCTTCTATTTTGCCCTGGGGGATATAGGAGACGGGAAGTTCACCCATCACTGATTTAGGGCCCTTAAGGAAATCCCAGTTTATGAGACAAGAAGGTAGAGACAGAGGCCTTTTGTTTCAGGCAGTATTTGGAATCCTTTGCTATTCCTAGGTAGTGTGAGGCCATATCCAGTGAATCCTAGTTTGGGCTGTTTTCACCTGGTTTGCTTTTGGTAGTTTGGAGAGAAACCTGGGTTTTAATTTACATTAAAGGCAAAAACTAAGTCATGTTTGTGGAAGCATATGGGATACCAGGCCGGGGATCATTTTTGTTTTGGAAACCTCAAGAGTCAGATATAGTTTAAGGGTCAAGCATCTGCTTTTATGCCAGGACCCTCCTTGATTTTTATGAGGAGCTATGTTGCTTCTCTTAGGAGAAACTTAGGTGAGTCGCTTAATATTTCAGAGCCCAGATTCTTGATTTGCAAATGGAAATAATAAGAGTTTCAACTCATAGAGCTGTAAGAATCAATGAAATAATGTGAATATAAGGCTTACTGACACAGAGTAAGTGCTTAACAAATGGTAGCTATTGCTAATAACCATTATAATTTCACAGCTTAATGTAATATGATTGACATTTAAGAAACTTCCCATATTAAAGCATACAATTTGATGAGTTAATGGTAACTATTATAACTGTTAGTTTGGGATCTTCCACTTCTGTGTGACCCTGGGCTCTGAACCTTGGTCTTTTCTGTTAAGTGGAAGACAAGTATTAATCCTGACTTACAGAGTTGAATTACATGACACAGTGAATCTGAAAGGGCTTTGACATGATAGTAGTGGCCCCTCCCACCTCTCCTTTATCTCTCCTACTTGTCCTTTGCTCCATTTCTCTCCTGGGACTTACCTGTGTGATTTTGGGATTCGCATGGGCCCCAGTTCATAGTACCAGCCTTCCTCCTTGTTCCTGAATGTGACCACTCGGCCCCCAACATGGTCACTGGCCTCCAAGATAGTTACCTGAGGGTCCAGAGAAGCTGCTATTATTCCCAGGTACGTATTGTCTCTTCTCCCCAACCCCTACTCCCACTTCTATAATGCCACACACTCTGGCCTGGAATCGCCAGCATCAGTCTTCAAATGTGCATGGCAACTTCACTGGGCATTTCCTCCAGAACAGTCCTGAGTGATGTAAGTGAACCTGAAGAGCTCCCGGTGGGCAGGGACAGGGCACTTCTTGGCCTTTGCCTGTTAGCAGAGCTTTTTACTTTTGTTTCCATAGAAATGCAAATGAAAGTTAGCAATGATTAAATGTTAAGGGTTCCAGGGACCCAGTGGGTTATGTGCAGTTGCTCTGGACCTCCTCACCTGATGACCAGCATCCTGCAGGGTCTTGGCTGCTGTCAGGCCCGACATGCCAGCTCCCACTACTACTATGCGCTTGGACAGTGGGGAGGTATGGAGTCCCTCCTGGGCTGTGACAAGGAAGGACTCATAATTCGGATCCTGGAAGCATTTGGCCACGTCCTCATAGTAGGCAAGGCAGCTGGAGGTAGCCAGCAGGAGTCCCAGGACCAGAATACCTAGGGGGAGGGAGAGAGCAGTGGGTGTGGCCTTGCTGGGGCCCGAGCTCTGTGGGTCCTGCCTGCCTTTCCCAGGATGATCTTGTCTGCATGAATGAATGCAGAGTGGTGAGCATGTGGCCATAGATAAGTGTGTTTGTGACTGTGTCTATGTAGGGATGGTGTATGTGTGAACTTTAGTGTCGTTAGCTGTGTGATTAACGTGTGATTATGAATGTACTTCCACTAGCTGTAGGCTTTTCTTTTTTGGCAGGTGAGAACCCCCTTGATCTCATCTTTGTACTGGTGGGTAACCAAAGTTCCCAGAAGGAAGGGGATCTTCAGGGGCCACTCTCTAAAGAAAGGTGGGAGACCCAGCTGGCTTTTAGTGCAGACCCTTCTCAATGCCAAGAGAACATTCCACTGGAACAACTCAGAAAAGAGGAGACAGGTAACCAAGCACACAGGCCAGTTGGTCTCCAAGCCCCCTCCCTTCTTTCCACCCGAGACCTACCTCAATATCCCTAGTCCATTCTCCACCCCTGACAAGTTTCCCCATCTCCCTGAGCTATTGC